>CEMG01178172.1:0-12081 GCA_001179705.1 Baeospora myosura
AGACAGAACTGGTACAGCGACGACCGCCTTTAAATAGCAAGTAGGAAGGAAGGAAAGATCAAGCCGTGTTCCTGGGTGGGGCACGATGACGTGAACTTCATGATAAGACCCTATGAGACCTCCGACAATGTGGATAGGATAGGACAGGGATAGGATAGATAGGATAGGTATTCGTCGATAGTCGTCGATCGCACTGCTTACGGTAGGCGGGAGGGCCGCGGGAGCGGGAGGGCCGAGGAAGGATTTTGATTTTGCATTTCGACTCCCCTGGCGGAGTTTTGCAAAAGAACGGATGGGACCGAGCCTATCTTTGCTACAATTCTCAACACCTCCCCAGCGCCTCGGTTCCTTTCCCTCTCGACTGCGTCAGTTCAAGACGGTCGTGCTGAGGAAGCCAGGCAAGGACTACACGATAGCGAAAGCGAAAGCCTACCGACCCATCGCCCTCGAGGAGACGATTGGAATGGTGATGGAGGCAGTGATCACTGAAAACCTGACAGGCACAGCTGCTCTAGAGATAGCCTTTTCTGGTCGATAATGAGTCTTGGTGATGCACATTGCAGGGAGGCTTATGATGATTTCATCAGGACACGCTATCGAACTTGTACAACAATCTTCTTGATTAGACCTGCGCCCAGTCGCTCGATCTCTGTTGTGATAGACGCTTCATTCAACGCCACCAGATCCTTTTGCTTCCCCTTTTCGCCATCCTGTAAAGTAATTAGCACGAGAGAATCAGTTCTTAGATCGTGGTAGGACGAACAGTGGAACATGGAAGTGTCGAATATCCACCCAGAACTCGGAAAGGCTTTGGTTGTTTGAGTGATGGATCCCAAACACCGCCGAGACTATCTCCACCGAGGGGATCGTAGAATATCTTGAATGTGTCAGTGTACACCCGCTTCAAAACAGTGTTAGAACAAAGATAACGGCCTCATCGAACTCGAAAGGGACATACCTGGATGTCCTCAAAGAACAACCGTGCGGGATCAAACCCTGGCCGGACCAGCGCACCTGCTTCCTCTGAAGCCAGATTTGAGTATTTTCCACGTCTTGATAGTTTGTCAGTGTCCACGGCGATGTTTTGGTAATATCTGGGCAGAACGCCGGGATCTAGGCGTATAACAAAATCATAATCCTCAGTGGGATGTAGGAACATGGACTGTGGAAGCAAAATGAGTACTCGACGAGTCACATAAAACAGCAACGAACCTGAGCAGACATCTTCCCGTGTTCCATGCCTTGAAGACACTCCCACGTGGCCGCTGCCAACGCTGACACTCTACGTGCAACGACGAGGTCGGGCCCATGAGATGACCACGCATGGCCCTCCGCATCGACCTCTGTCTTGACGGCCCATACACCGCCAGATGACCCGACAGCGACCTTGCCGGCACTCACTAACGACTCCGCCGATTGAGGACCGTATAGAGGCACGAACAACCCGTCTTCCCAAGCCCAATCCTTCAGGAACTCAACCACAGCTGCGAACCCTCGCTCTTTGCTAGCCGGGACGCCCGATAGCTCTGTACCATTCGTCGCCTGATCGATGGCGCGCTCCCATCCGTCCTTCACGAAGAAGCTGGCGCATATGAGCTCTACGACCTCCTCGCCGATATGTCCATGGAGTAGCCAATGCGACGCAAGCCACCGCTTAACCAGTCGCACTGTCCCAGCATACGCAGTGAAATGATGGCACAGCTTCGCGATGGCACGATGGTGCTGTGGGGCATAGATAAATCTCCGCAGGTAAACCTCCTTGGCCTCGACAGCCGCATAGTACTCCTTCCCTTTCTTCGACGTCTCCTGATTCTTCACCGTGATGTGAGGAAGACTATTCTTGTTGTCGATGATCCGATCCAGAAGTGTCGCCTCCCTGTCATGCCATATCCTTGCCCAAAACGCCCATCCCTGTGGCGTCACGATCTCCAGTCTCGCCTGGTCCATGATATCCGACGTCTCCTTCTCGTCTCCCACCACAACAGTGGCTTTGAGGCCCTCGACGCTGGACATAAGGACGGCCGCAATCCGCTCGAAGAACGCCAGCTTGACCTTCTGTGTCGCCTTGAGATCGTCTGGCCACTTCGAAGACTTTTCGAACTCCAAGACGATCTCTATAGGATGCAGATACCTTGCGTTCCTAGGGAGTGATGACGCCAATGACACGGGAAGCGGAAGCGGCGCAAATACGCTCGTGTACCGCAACTGCTCCGATACCGCACTAACATTGAGTAGACTGAGCGGCAGCTGCTCATCCAGCGCCTTGACGTTCTTTACCAACGCATCATACGCACCCATCGCGCCCTTGAAACCCATCGGAAGCCCTGACTCCAGATACATCCCCGATACCGACTCAGGCAACCGCAGCAGCGCGTCGAAGGGCGCTTGCCACGCTTGAACAGCAGCCTCCTCAAGCCCGAAATGATGCTCGAGGATATGCCTGACAACCATGGTGGGTATATGTGCGCGCTCGTCGGCGGTCTTGACCTCCCAGACTACACTCTCGGTGATGCTCCCATCCTTGAACCGCCGCAGCTCGGCTTTGTCTCCCCAGAAGTCGCGGAAGCGCTGTGCGATGCTCGTGTCCGTCTCGGTGGCCGCAGGGCCGTGGTCGACCTGACGGAAGGCGTGTTCAGCGTTGTAGATGAGGCCGATGTGGATTACGTGGGGACTGGAGGGGTGCGCTTGGGAGAGGGGTCGGGAAGAGGGCGAGGGGTGGAGGATGGCGACGGCCTTCGTCCGGTTGCCTAGTCCTTCGCCAAGCAGGGATGCTAGGGATGACATCAAGGCATTGGTGGTAGATCCGGCGTCTAGGGCGGAATGCGCAGATGAATTTCGAGGGCGGACAGACGAGAGATCGACGCTGGATAGCAGAATAGCCTTTTGGTGAGCCTGAAAACGCACACATATGGATATCAGGAAGACGAACCGGATGACTGCATCGAATCGGGCAGGTAGATCACGCTGTTCGGTCAGGAATACGGCTGTGAATGGGTCACTTCCAGCGGAAGGGCTGTTTAATTTATCGAGAGTTTTTCTAGCGTCATGGCGCAGCTGAAAGGTGCAATACGCGTATAAGCATACTCCCAAAAGTCCAATGTGCTGTATAAGACCTACCAGATGAAGAGATCCCAAGGGTACATCGGCCAGAAGATTGACAGTAGACGATGAATCGACGAATACGGCATGATGAGATGATCGGTACGTCTCCGGCGCATACTGCCAAATGACAAAATGGCAATCAGACGAAATTGGCCTATCTATCTCGGCAGGAGAAATCCACGCACCTTGTGACCTTCCGAGGTCTTCAGGAATACCGGATCGGTTTCGAAGTCGTGTTTCCCTGTATGTAGAATGTGGACATGAACATTCCTCATCACACCCTAATACCGGGATACTGGAATGAAATGACATACCCAGAAAGTCCAATGCAGCCCGGAAAAGCTGATATGAACTCAGTCCCCTCCCAAGCGGACGTCTCTTTGGTCCATTCCCTTTACCCTGTCCCTGTCCCAGAGGCTGCTCTCCATTGATGAGCAGTTCCAGCAGCGCAGACCACCACGGGCCCTTCCCGTCGAATCCTCTGACGCACATCCGCGAGCCCTCCCCGTACCCGTGCTGATTCGCCCACACGCGGAGGAGTGAGAGCGCGTCGCTGAAGGCCGCGGACTTCTCCTTGAGGGCATGGGCAGCGAGGAGGTGCGAGCGAGGGGTGAGGGCGGTAAGGAGGCAGGTGTTGTATGTTGGGGTAGGTAATTGATTGGAAGCGTTCTCATCTCCCGACGAGGAGATACGGATATTGGAGTGGGACGGTGAAAGACGATGGAGGGCGATGGGGGATTGGGCTGGGAGGACGGGGATGATGCAGATTTGGGCGTTTAGTTTCTTCAAACCATTGGGTGATTCACCTGTAAGCCACGTTAGTCGTGAATGTGGACATTCGTTCTTATGAGCTACCTTTTGATGAATCGAGCACGAGCTTCGTCAGCCGGGTGTCATTCGATAAAGATTGATACGAGACTGCGACATCTAGATCGTTCTTGGGATTGTTCAGAGCAGCTGCGATAGTAGCCAGATAGAAAGCCCTCTTATGGAAGAAACGGCCATTCAGATAATCTTTTTCTTGGAAAAGATCCTGAAAACACGATAAGGGACATTCCGACGCGGAGAAGCTCAGACGACTCACTGCGGGCATCTCCACAGCCAAATCAATACCAAACTTCACGCCATCCTGGCCCTTCGTGGAAAGCTTGTTCGCCCAGCTTCCCACCAGTGTTATTTCGCTTGGGTTTTGGAACGCTACCTTCCAGTTCGTATCTTCCGTTGGCAGAGGCTGTGAATACGGAACGCTGACGCCTTTTTTCAGGAGAGAGCGTGCGGCGTGCAAGGGATGTTGTGGTGCGACGGTAGGGATGTTCATGAGACATGAGTGTAGTGAGAGAAGGAGCCGTTCCACAGGTGGTATTCTTTTCGTTTTAGGGCGGACATTGGGCAGTAATGCGTCAATCTACGTCTCATATGTGAGCAGGAATGCATGCTAGAGGATGATTGAGTTACACACCTGGAGTTTGAATGAACCTGATCTATACAGGTCTGCTGCGTCTTTGATGGCTCGAAGTTCCTCTCCTGTCGGCGGTTTCTTGGGTTTTGATCCAGGCTGATGTTCCTCAAATGCCAGAGTATTTTGAGATGCCTGCGGTTGTGATATTCCGCCCCATTCATCGACCTCCTCTTCCGCGCCGTCGCTGTCCTGATCGACGTCTTCGTCCCCACTCAGCTCAGCACCACCATTGATCTGCTCGTCCTCTGGAGGTGAGATCTTGCGAGTCTGACGGCCAATGTCAGATAACGAGTTTCCATGATCTTTAAAGCTTACCTTGCGAGGAACGAGTTCATTTGCCCTCTTTCTTTTGAGGTTTTGGGCCATGGTATCCGAGAAGCAGTGAAAATTTGCACCGCCACAAGGGTGCTCCTGTTTGGCAAAGGCTTTTGGCTGATTTCCGGCCGTCTTCCGGCCATTTCCGGCATTCAAGCACCCAGCTTACGTTAGCTTCCGTGAAGAGCTCAGTCACAAATAGGGGCTTCTATTCTCAATCTATTCTGAGCAAGTTCCAAGAAAATCGGCGGAACTCATGAAATCATGGCAGTCCTGCGATTTGATTTGTGGGCCGGTAGTCGCGTATGTAAGCCCCGCTGTCTGCGGATTTTTCTGATGTCGGGAATGCTGCACCAAAATGGGAAGAAATGGTGAACTCTTCGCCCCTGAAAATCCGGATTCACCCACTGGCGACCGGCGCATGTGGGACTCTGANNNCTGATATCTATTCAATCAGGACGGCTAAGCCAGTGGCTGAATTACCTGGACTATCCAAACCCCGACTCGGCACGCCCGTCCTATAAATTGAAGCGGTAGCAATTTTACACGAAGGCGACTCCTTCAGTCTTTATCCCCCTTCCAACCCGCCGCTGGAAGGCTTCAAACAATAGACTCGGAGTCATATGCCTCGTGCGTCGTCGTCCACAGCGCAATGTACATATATGTCCCTCACCAGCGGCATCGGCTAGTCGAAGTGTCGCGGCACCTTGGATGTCTTCATCCCTGCGACCTGCTCCAATTCGTCAAGCCGCTTGTCGGTAGTGAGGGTCGAGGATGGCATGGCCTGTGGCAGGCATAATTCGTATCCCTGCATGGTCAGTTGTCGAGTCTTCAGCTCTCCAGAGTAGGGGCGCACAACATCCCACTCCTCATTCCAGTGGCTTTACGATTCCTCGTCCTCAATTGAGGCTGGACTTCTTACAACTCAGCTGATCCCTTGATTTGCAGAACCCTCGTATCATTTGCGAAATTGCGACGCGGACCGAAAGCACACGGTTACGGTTGAATCGCCGGCAGCAGTGGTAATTAAAGCGTGATTATGCGTATCCAATCTGTAAACCAAAAGAGACTAGTCGATACCTATGAGTATATGTACAAAACGGCCCCTGCTCAAGAAGCACTGAAGCGAAACCTGAGATCGTCGTCGAGTGAACTTCGGAGTTCATGGTGCCAAATCTGCAGTCTGCTCTATCAAGGCCTTGGCATGCTCTCCTCGAGGAGTAATAGTATATCGGTACGGCAATGGATGACTGCAAAATTCGCAAAGCATCAGCAATGGCATACACCCTCATAAACGATCCCGCCCGGCGCTGAGAGCAACTCTAGCAAAAGAAAAAAGGAGATAAGTCTGAGATATATCAACTGACCAGATCATCCCTGATGCGAAAGCAGCCTCCGTCTTAATGGGTATACCGATCTCGTCTACGCCAGGACCGATGTCCAGGACACTGAGGATACACGCGATGGAGATCCAGAGTTGCGCCTCAGCCATGAAGCGACCCGGGCAGATGCGGCGTCCGTAGCCGAAGGCGACGCTGACGTGCTCGTGCTGGGCACGAGAGTCGGGAGATAGGAAACGATCCGGGTTGAACCTGGAAGGCTCAGGGTAGGTGCGAGGGTCATGTAGAATCGTCCTAGGGATAGCAGGATAAGTAATATGGTATGTACCACAGAACTTCGGATGCAAGACCAAAAACAGCTAGATCTGTTAATTTGTTACTTACCAACTGTTTCCGACGATAGTAGTTCCCGCGGGGATGTGATAACCATTGTATTCGTCATCGTGGGTCACCATGTGAGGCAAGCCTGAATAATATATCACCATCAGTTTGAGGCGTTTCGAGCTAGGAACGTAATCCACCCACCAAGAGGGGCGACAGGGTTCCATCTGGAAAGAAAGAACCAAAGCACGTCACGTCAGACCAAATCTGCAAGGACAACTGTTGCAGTGTGCATGGCAGGAGCGCAGAAATTCACCTCAGGACCTCTTTGACTATGGCGTCAATGTAAGGTAACGACCCGCGATCCCCGAAGTCGGGAAGCCTCCCATTGCCAATAACCGTGTCGAGCTCATGTCTGGCTTTGACCTGGACTTCTGGGTGGAGAATTATGGCCAGGAAGAATGAGGACAGGGACGAAACCGTCTGTGGCAGTGACGCGGGGGTCAATCACAGGTATTCGGGAGGCGTGTCATTTTGCTTACGCTTTCGGCGCCAGCTAAGAGCACAGGTGTCTATCAGATGTTATCCTCGGAAGACGAACATGTGGCTTACCGGCATAAGCCAACCCTGCACATGCTCTGATAGTATCTACCTGCTCCTCTTTGTCGATATTTTCTTTCTGTAGTTCTAGATCGCTCATGAGACGGGAAACGAATGAGGGGGCAGCGGTTCCTTGACTCTAAAACACCTCGCTTGTGAGATAGTCCATCAATACAGGGAGTGGCGACTCACCAAAGCACTCCTGACGGTATCGAAGGGAGCGTCTCTCATCTCCATGACCGCCTTCTTCCATTCTCTGGCCTGCCTCTTGAAGGTAGCCAAAGGCATCGACTCCGGAACGTATTTCACTGTCGTCGTCAAGCTTAGTGCGAGACGTGATGCATGATGTCCGAGCATAAGACGTACGCAGAGGAAATACGTCAACCAGAAAAGCGCCAGGGTGGGCGGCTTTCGCCATACCCTCGAGAGCCTTCTCTGCAACTGAGATGTACCTATCATCGTGATGATCCTCAATCTCGATGCCGTAGGTAACGTTCATGATCGTACTAGCAGAATTACTATAACGACGTCAGCTCTGAATTTCAATGGAGGCGAAATGGTAGGGGAACCTACTGCCGCAAGTGCTCGATCAGGTCAGCGGGTTCGTCAAGTAAGTGACGAAGAAGTTTGTGGGCCTCCTTCAACTGGGTGGGCCAGAAGACGGATACGACGGAGGATTGAAACTGATGATGAAACATTCGACGATGCGTCTTCCAGCGTTCCCCTGGCAGTGCAAAATCTAGTAAGTACGTCCGTGCCTTTCATAGCAGAGAGGACAACTCGCCGTATGGCATGTGCCCAAAGCTCCAGTCCCACCCCATCCTACACGGTTGTCGCGTCAGGACACAAAATGGACCAAAGACAAGATACGCACAGGTCATTGATCATCGGCAGCTCGTTGCGATCAGAGTAATTCGCAGATCGTTTCTCGAATAGGTCACAAGCCGTTTCGTACGAGTTCACGATGAGGATGGTATTGCCCAGTAGTTCCATGAAGACGAGGTCACCTACTTCCCCCCATCAGCTGACTTGATCACGCAGATACTTTGAGGACGTACCATAGGTTCGTGCCATCTGGTTATAAGTAGCAGCCTCATTCTCGCGTGGAAGGTCGAACAAATTCCCAAGGATTGGCAACGGCTTTGGGCCGGGAGGCGTCGGAAGACCGTGAGGGTTGGCAAGGATGCGAGCTCGTCGCCTTTGAATGAACAAATATAAGATATAAGAGGCTACGATGGCAGGAAGGACAGTGTAAGAGAAACTGAATGGATGAATGCGCGCTTCAGGATGCAGGGTCGACATGGTGGACTTCATGTTAAGTGCAGTCGTGTATCTCCATCCCGTGGCTTTTATGCATACGCATGTGGGGATTGTTAGCAAATCCTAAGAGGTTGCCACGAACAAAACCGGCGCGAGGCTGGTACTTACACTGATACCCTCAGGTGCCGTTAGTTTTTGACTCAGACGCTCCGCTACATAATGAAAAAATTCACTACTCGGATCGGACAGTCAAACATGCCCAAGAAACTCTGTCTCGAAATGGTTAGACTTATTCCTTCCTCGGACAGATCATCACATCATCACTCACCTCGATGATGATAGGGATCAGGCCCCGACAGGACAACTCGGCAACGAAACAAAGAGATGTCTCAGGTCTCATTTACAGAAACTTCAAGGAACGGGAGCACATTGTAGAGCACCCACAACCCTTGTGTCGGATCACATCCTTATGCCCACGAAGCCGACGAGATCATCGTGTTATTGTCTCGCCTTCGCTTTCCAATTTCGAGAGAGCCGGGTCGGAGCCTTTGGCGATGACGAGAAGGATATCAAAAAACTGCGTCTTGCGTGTTGGTATGCCGTAAAGTGCATGTTGAAAGCGTTTAGGGGATATCGATGGAGCTTGATTAGACGTGGAATGAATAACTCTCGCAATCGCTTTCATTTTTCGGTCGGCTACCCTGACGACCCAGCGCCACGTGCGGTTCCTCGAGAGCTGGCAGCTGCTGGCAGATGCATAAGAGTAGGAGAGAGGGTCTCCGCGGTAGAGCTGGAGGCACAGGAACAGGGCGACCATTCAATTATACAAGAACTTCGCTGGACCCGTTGCCGCAACGATAGGCGTCAAGGACTGGCAAACAAGATCAGGTACCTCAAGTCGACGTCGTTGCAAGAACCGATTAACGGCATCCTCATGTAAAATCATGTACAGCGGAGGGTCAGGGCAGGTCAGGGCCTGAAAAAAATCAAGGGATCTGATGCGCGGACTAAACCGTAAATGATCTTTTTCAACGCGGCACAAGAAAAAGCAAAAGTTGTACATGACCTGGAAGAAGCCATAAGTTAGAGAAGCGATCGAAACAGCCGCCTGTCCGAAATTTACACCTATACACACATAACCTTTCAAGAAACACACGGGAAACATAACATAGTAGACAGCTGCCAGAAAGGATACCGCTCATTTCGCCCACTTCTATAGAGGGAACGATAATAATCAGAAGACGAACGCCATGCAAAGACGAGTGGACCTACCGCACTCAAATTAAAGAAAATCCCCCGAAATCTAAGAATGCCTCCTCGAGGCTCATCTTGCGCACCACCAGAGCCTCCACGATGAACCTCGTCTGACCTTCGGTACCCTTATTCCCCTCCGTGGCTGGAGACAACGTTGAAGGCGAAGAAAAGACTGCATGTGGTACGGACGGCGTTGCAAATACATCGTCCTCCTCTTCGATGTCCTCTTCGGGCTCTGTAGTAAGGTTGATGGAGGGTATGGCCTCGTCTACCGTGATTTGAAAGACAGGTTCATCGAGCGTGACATGAAGACTTTCCAGTCCAGACACGAGGGCATCCTTCTCCTCAGCCGCTAAAACAGGGGCGAGGAGTGTCGCTTGCCTGCTTTCACTCTCCGCGACGGAAGGTTGCTCGTGAAGAGAGTCATTGGCAAAGGCTAACAGAGCCTGCCGTTTCTCGTCCCTCCTTCGATCGCGCGTCTCTTTGCGATGGTGTCCCTTGTCGTGGTTTTGGTCAGGGGTGATGGCGGTTGGATTCGACGCTACACGCTGATGTTTCTGTTTCTTCGCCTTTGGACCTCTCGTGCTGCGCTTGTGGTCTCCGAGCAACAAATGGGAGTTGTGAAGCCGTGTGCGGACAGGACGAGGTTTGAAGACGGAGGCGATCTCAAGGTCAACGGAGAACTGGGGCATGGTGGCTTCTTCGGAAGAGTCGGCCTCCGCATCTGCATTGCCTGTAGAGTCAGGCTCGGGATCCATGGCAAAGACTGGCTGCTCGCCCTCGGAGTCAGCGAACGAGCACAACGCCTTCCCAACACCAGCGGCCAACACCGACCCATCGTCATCATCATCGGTAGCAGAAGTCTCTGTCTCCGTCGTAGTAGCACCGGCCGAATCTCCTCCAGATTCTTCCTCCCCGATAACTCTTCTAACTCTCCTATTGTCCTCCTGGAGCGCCGCTATATCAGCCATCGCAGCAGGCACCTCAATCTCCTTGACCACGATAACACTTGCCCCGATCTCTCCTGCCATCATCTCCAGTGTCTCGAGAGTCTGCTCCAGCTCAGCGCGGGGAAGCCCGACAAGAGCACCCGAGTCCGCTACGCCCAGCTCGTAGTACGCTTGACCGCCTCCCTCTAAAAGCCGCCATTTGAGCTGAGTGACTAGGCGGGTGAAGCGAGCGGGAGAAGGCGAGAGGAGCTGAAGTTTGTATTCGACGTTTCCGTCATCAGCCTCGGGAACCAATTTGGGTATTGTCGAAGCGAGGGGCGAGGAGCTGACTAGTGGGCGTGTCGAAGGCGATGATGATGCTGGGGTTGAGATAAGAGAGTCCCAAGGACTGGGAACTCTGGGACTCTCCGACTCGGATTCTCCAAACATTCAGAAAGTAGGGGTTTTAGCTTTTACTATGTGGTGGTATATTGCGTAGATATTCGAGTGATCATTGTTGTTCAGTGCTAAATGGTGTTCGTGCAAGTCAAGAGGAAGGATCAAAGTATCATGGCGAGTTTACACTGACAGCGTTGGAGTAAAAGTTTCGAGACAAGAACCAGTCACCAAGTGTCAAAGTGAGATTTGGTGGCAAGAGGCACAGCCACCATTCTATCCCCTCTTCAAGTGACTTACCACTCATGAGTTATTTGGGGTCAAAAGACATCCCCTTCGACTCAGACTGTGCATCCAGGTGCTGGACGAACTCACCATTTAAAGACAACCTGTACCGCCGACTAGAGATGGAGGAACGAGCGCCCCTGCAAGACTCGGACTTCCTTTGGCGTCTGTAGACTGTCGTCATTGCGGATGGTACATACGGGAAAATCTCAGGACATTGGAAGAGTGGGTACCAGACGTCTGAAACAATTAAATCTCGGCCATGATGCAAAACGAATATTGGCCTGTATCCGACTTGATCGACTCGGAGGGCAACGTTCACCGGTGTATGGGTTTCTTCCATGCTGTGATATACTTAGGTGCTCTCCATGGCTCCCCTATTGTCTTTCATCCTGCGAATGATCTATATACGAATCATTGGATGTATACATCATCGAGGGCGCAGAGATCTAGAGAATCGTAGCAAGACAGCTGGTACGTTGAAATCGAATATCGACTTGCGCCGCATTCAACAGTTTTTCAACGGCCTCGAGCTGGCATCATCTGGCAGACCATAGACGAATTTCAACCAAGCGACGGGCGGTGTAAAGAACAATTTTGGCCATTCGTGGCTCTTCAGAAGTTCTTCGTCCGCTTCGTTTATGACACCGTGACCCGTCTACACTCCCCCAGAGCTGCGGACGTTCGATGGATTAATTCACCATACTGAGTCGGGCCTCCGAAGAACTATAGGACAGCCGAAAACCCAGCGATGGACTGCCTTGATTGTCTTCAGTACGAGCTCGATTCGGATATTGGTTGGACATTCCTGCAAGTTATA
>CEMG01178180.1:0-11988 GCA_001179705.1 Baeospora myosura
AAAAATCCCGTCCTTTTTTATTATATAGATACATAACTTGCACTCCACCCGGATCTTAGCCGTAGTGCGTGCATCACGAGAAGCAAACCAGCGTCACATAGTGAGGGGTGAAAATCCAATATTAATTGAGAAGGTACGTAGATATAATGATTCGCATGGCATATGTAGTCAGTCATTTAGAGTGCACAGAATGAAACCACGTCCAGATCATAGACGACTTCAGCGGGGCTCCTACGTGATTGATGCAAATCAGAGAAATTTCTGAAATGATTGAATGATTTTCATACCTCTTTTCAACACCCTGGATACTTCGCGTGTTAGGAAAGGATATTTGAAGAGCAGAGATACAACACATACATTCTCATTCCAAGCAATCTGCGCCTTCAGTTCTGTGAGTCCGAAGGAGAGGACTATTTCGAAACTGAGGCGATAATGCGGTGGGAGTAATCCTGGGCTTCTCTTCGGCCTAAGACTCTTATTCAAGTGGGAAGTGTTCGCAACAACCCTGCACAGTGTTGTGTACATCTCTGAGGTCATACACGTGGCGATAAGTAAAAAAAATGTACGAGACTCGAAGAAGACAAACCAGATTCCACGTCACTCCAGCGAGGTCTGTCATTACTACCCCGATAGCACTGGATTGAAGCCGAGATGCTATCCCATGAGTTCTCGGTCCCTACATAACTATACGATCTCCGAAATTCTTTAGTCTCAGACACTCTGACATCCTGTAGAGCCCGCGTCTCTGATAATAAGCGTAGAACAAGGGAGTATCCCACATGATAATGAGACCTACCTTCGGTAGAATCACGTCGAAGGCATTTTGCACGAGAGTCTTTCCGTCGGCACTGATATATTTGGTGGCACTCCGGCATACGTGCTCCGGGTCACTAGGGTTGTATGCGGTATTAAACTTGATCCCATAGGTTATCCTTGAAATTCGAACCGAAACATAGTGGTCCAAGTAAAAGGAGATAGCACCATCAGCGACTGCTTTGTTTCTGGGTTTATAGTAAGAATCCATCACACCATGAACAAATTCTCAATACACATACACGTGGCTGTCCGGACGGCAAAAGTTCAGCCCAAGCGGATCAAGGTACTCCTCAAGCTTGGAGAAAAGGTAATCACTGGCAGCGAACCCTCCAACGAGAAAAACGGACTTCGGATGATTCATCAGCGGGAGAAAAACACTCGAGAATAAAGTCTTACATTGATCGTGGTCTCTGAGGATTTACGCTGATCAACGATAGCTTGGATGATTGATTTGATGGATGGCTCAAAAAAGCCTGCCACATCCGTCCTGATAAAGAGAAGTGCCGAGTATGTCAGTTGGGGAACAAGAACAAGTGCAAACGATACTACACTTACCCAGCCAATTTCATCTGGCCTGAACGGATATCGACGTTGGGGTCTTTGTCGCGCATGCCCCCAAACTTGATATAAGCCGGTTCATCCGGGGATTTAAAGCGAAGCTTGGTGCCCTTGTCGAAACAGTTTGTGATCTGTTCGAGATCTTCGATGAAGCGGGAACCGTGGTGATGCAATTTGTCTTGAAATCTCGAAAGTGAGTTCCATGATTTCACAGCAGAAAGGGGTCATGGCCAACATACCTTCTATAAATCCCTGCGCTTCCCTGGTAACAAAGATTGACCCCGTGAAATGACCTGTTGAGCTTTTGGGTGAGATTCCGATCGCAGAGTGAGAGTTGTGTCACCGACATTGAGGTGCAGCACATTCTTCGAAAGAAATTCCGGCAGTCGATGACTTTTGAGAATATGCGCTCAAATCGATTGTTCCACCGCCGGCATCCACAATGATAACGCCTTTGTTCTGAGCATCGTTCAGAAATCAAAACCGAGGAGCGAAAGGGCATGACACGTACATCCAAAACATGGGATGACAGACCGTTCTGCACACAGAAGTGCAGACTGGCTTCACCCTCGGTCACAAAGTGGACACGAGATTGTCCGACTACATCGTCGGAGACCAGACCGGCTAATACCGCAGCTCTTCGCATCAGATTTTGTTGCGCTCCTTCCCAACCATTGGGATGCGTTAGTACGAATTCGATGTCTGTCTCGATCGACGACCAGAATTGTGTTCCATTTGGATGAGTTTGCTGGATATAAGTCCTCGCACACTCGAAAAGATAGCGAAGAAAGTCAGCAAAGACGTCGATAGCTCTTTTGTTCAATGGAAGAGGACGTATAGCATCGATGACATGATGACAGTTCATGAGAGATCGCGGGCGAAGATGCAGTTTAAACCTGGGGCATATATAGTTTATGAGACTATAAGTACACATGAAAGGGCCTTATTGACATTCGTACCATTCAGCTTTTACCCAGTCCTCTTCTTCGGCTTGCTCAAGGATTGTTTCTTGAAGCGCCGCGGCTCCTACTGCACGAACAGCACCGGTCTGATCGTAGAAAAGGATTGAAGGAATTTTGGCGTCGCCGCCGACTTGCTCCTGAGCAGGAAATCTAACGGTGACGAGATCAGATAAGCACAAGCTGCGCTTTGTTTTAGATGATACCTCGTTACACCTTTCGTCTCGGGTACAAGACCGGGATCAAGAACGCTGAGATTCCGCTTGTATGAGCGACTGAGACTAAGTAAGGTTGGGTGGAGAAAACAGACCTGTAAGATATCCCACTGTACGTCGTTCCAACGTCTAAAGCAACGACCAGTTTTCGGGATGCGCCACTATATGGTTTGCGAGTGGTCATGATGGTTAAGTAGTGGACGATGTTGCGACGAAGTAACAAAGGCTTTAGCCTGCAGGTGGCACTGGCAGGATCGGAATTCGGGTTATCTAGTCACGTGAAAGTCACATGCGGGCGACGCCCAGGCCCAGTCCCAATGGACTGCTTCGAATTCCAATTATTCCATGGGACCACTGCCCTTTGTGGCCGCTCGACGTTCTCTTCCACGGACTAGGACCACAAATACATTCGAATTCAGACTCTACTTATCCACGACCGTTTCCCGTCATACAACCCTTCGACCTCAGATTCAGAAGCTGACACATTTACTGGCGTCGACGGTGCTAACGTCGCGATAACATGGGCATCACAGCTGTTGTGATCGGTGGCATCAAGGACGCCCTCGGCATGGGTGGCGACGTTGAAAACAGTGGTTCGCAGGAAGTTCGCGCTGATCAGAAATCCTCCAGTGTCCCTGACACTGTGAATGACACAAGAGCAAAGGGCTCCAGACATCGGCAGGCGCATGAAGTCAAAGGGTCGAGGGTGGAGCAGTCACTGGACGTAGGGGGATCAGCTATTTCCCCTCGTCATCCAGACCATGTATCGGCACGCCCGGAGACGAAAATGGCGAAGGATCCACAGGTTGAAGAGGGATCTGCAAAACAGGCGAAGTACATTGACAAGGATCGACAGAGGGACGACGGAGATAGAGACAAGGAAAAAGGAAGCAAGGGTCATACTAGGGGAGTGGAAGGCACGCGAGGCGATGGTCGCTACGGAGTGTCCTCTGACGGTCATGCCTTTCGGAAAGCGCGACCCCAGGACAAGACGATTCCAGCCATAGATCCGATCGTGCATAACCAGGCTCTGAGCAAGATCCACCAATTAGAGGCATGCATCCTTCGACTCCAAAGCGAGATGCAGGGGATGCATAACGTGTCTCGTCAACAGGTGGCCCTCGTCAACCAGCAGCAGGCACTTCTTGACGTGAGAACGACTGAGCTCAAAGGAGCGCAGACTTTCCTGACGACAGAAGATCGTGTCTCGGGGGCGGACGTGGCACGATTGGTGGAGGATTTGAATCAGGAGATATTCCAGGCTGCCGCAGTGATGGAAGATTTCCTGCAGGACAAACCTCAGGCCGAAACGCAGCACATGTCCATCGACGAAGATGAAAATAGTCTTTCTTCCCCCAGTCATGGTAAAGCCATTGCGGAAACTATTGGGAGGTCCATGCTACCACTTCTCCACTCCGCTCGAGATGAAGATGACGAGGAAATAGTCATCCAAACCGCTATCCAGGCCTGCTTTGTGACCTGCTGTGCGGTCGAAATTGGGAGATGGTGCGCAGATACCGTTGAGCATCAGCAGTTGGAACGTCTGTATAGAGAGATACAGCAAACAGGTGACATCGTCCTTCCCGCTCTATCATTCCAGTGTTGATGATACGGTACCCTCAACAGAAATATCATCTGTTTCATGCAGATGGCGCGCAATAACCCGAGCGAAATCGAAGCGCACCCTTCTCACAAATGAAGCGAAAGATCAGACTGTGTCGCTTTTTGTGGAAGCGTTGACCAATCTCCTTGTCTGCCTTGGAATCTTACCGAAGCTGGGTGCGCAAAAGGGGATCGAGGCAAGATTCAAGGCCAGAATCTTGAACATCGTCAAAATGGCACGGGACCTCGACAAAATGGTAGGAGAAGACATCATTTCGCGAGATTTCCAGGTCTATGTGGTTGAGGAGGGCGAACCATTCGATGACGCTCGGATGATTGACGGATTTGAGGATAATACGTCGAGAAAATCTAGGAAGAGATCGACTTCAGCTAAGGGTCCTGTGGTATGCACAACGAGCTTGGGATTGCGTTCCGTGGCTGCAGAAGTCGATTCTCAGGGGGGTTCTAAACTGGATATCTTATCGAAGGCCACTGTCATCGTCGAGTCACCAAACAAGCGGTAAAATAAATTGAAGTGGCTGTACTGTTTTGGCGGCGGTTGATACTTGGTTGGAACGTAGCCTCGTAACCACGCCCTCGAAACGTTTTTGACAAGAGTCAAATTTTCGAAGAAAACCTCGTATGAGGGCCTGGTATTTCTGAGTTTTAATCCGCGTGTTAAACGCAATGATCGAATCTAATAAAAGATTATGACGCGTGTCGCGTTTTATAACTGCATTGGGAAGGACTACCCTATTTGGAAGGCCTCTCCTCAACGCTCATGTGGTGACCTCTCGACGCGTTCTCCGTCTCGTCTTTCGCGCTGTCGCTTGCAGCTCAGAATATATATAACATACTTTCCTCTCTGCAAATCATCTGCCTGAAATGGCCTCCAGACACAGGTCTCGATCTCAGCAAATACGCTGGCACGGTGAAGATCAGTTTCGACTCGCCTCAACTGAACCGCTCGGAGAGGATCCAGGGAATCTTCCAAGTCACGGCGCAGCACCTCATACTCCTCAGGCGCGCGAGCATGCAAAGCCCTGGGACGTCAATGTTCAGGTCTTCAACTCGAACATCGGAATGTCATGGAAACGGCCTCGGCAGCAACCTGAGATGTGGTCAACGCCATCGTACCGCCGTGATATCACTGCAACTCAAATGTCTCCACCCGAAACCCCTTCAAGTACATCATTATCCATTCCTCGATGTTTTTCTCTACCAGAATGGACCCCAGCCTCGTCATATCCGGCTCAGTATACTACAAATTTCGAGTTGCCGCCACGCGTCGCCGCCGTTGCGTCACCTCCCATACATCTTTCACAAAATGCCTTTCCAACATCACCTACAGGTCTCTCAGACTCACCCACATTATTCACTTCCTTCAACGACTCCTTCCTTACTCCTCAACATGAACCAGAACAGCCGGCTCTCCAGTCACCCTTTTCCCCCCACAGACAATCTTCGTCACATTCCGAGAGAAGCGCTGGGTCATCGGATCACTTCATACCTCGCATGCGTCATCCCAAGAAGTCTTATGAACAGAAGGTGCATAAGGTTTTGAACATACTCCAGGAGGTCAGACTATGTGGTCTGGAATTCGCCGCTTTGCTCCTAGGGCTACCTCTTGTGAGCCTGGTGGACTATCAGACTGGTGCTTACAACGAAGACTCGCCTCACATCGACAACTTGCTGGACGCGATCTGGGATGATCCTCGGGGAAGGATTCGACTGACACATTGGATGCGGCCGCATGCCCTCGATCTTATATGCACCGCCGTTTCCGGCGAGATGGAGCAAGCGAAGAAGGACCAGAGAATGGAACACAGCGCAGTTACGCCCGACTACATCGCTACCTGGAATGTCAATAACTTGATTAAGCCTGCCGCTACGCCAGTGTGGACTCGGATCCTGACGGCAGCCACCAACAACCTTACGGCGGTTGCAAAAAATGTTTCACGAACATCCGAAGTCGTACGTCTATTTAAATTTGTGCTTTTTCGGCTGCAACATAGCTAATTAAATATCTGTAGTGTCGAAACGTCGTAACCGCTCAGGTTCTTTACGCCCGATCATTCGCTTCATGCAAATCTCAACTCGGAGTCGGACTCTTTGCCTGGTCGACTGGCGCATCACGTCAAATGATTGAAGTACTTGGCCGTTGTGGTCTATCTGTGTCATACACAAGCATACTAGGTGTTTTGAAATCTCTCGGTAACACGGCCATCGAGACCGTTACCGACGTTGTCGAGGAGGTCCCTCATTCTCTCACATATGACAATGTCAACATCTCGCAGTCCAAATTCATTGAACAGCACCCCGACGCTCCTTCCAAGGTCCAATCTGGGACATTCTCCGTCATTTACGAGCTCCACAATGCCCGCTTCGAGGACATGCAACTCGCACCTTTGATGGCCAATTTGAAAGCATCGACGGACCTCACATTCGGAGAAATAACGGCAACACGGGATCAGAAAAGCGCATATATGGCACAAGCAAAAGTGCATATCGTTCGTGCCCTGACAACACATCATGCAGCGTTTACTCCGTACGCTACCCACTCTTCGCTACAACACATACCACGCCGACCACTCCCGTCCAATCTCAAAACGAAATACTACCCTCTCCGTATCACCACCATCGAGGAAGCCTCAGTTAAGGGAAATATCCTGGTACACGACGACGTCTATCTCACGCAACTCAAGCGGGACGCATCCGCCAACTCGCGCTTGGTCAAAACTGCAGTGCCAATGTTTGCAGATCTGTTGACTCTCTGGCGCACTCGAGGAGCCATGCATGCACGAGATGGGGATCTAAATGCCTGGACCCGTCGAGAAATCTTCCAACTTGGAATGGGACTTTTCCATCTCACGATGAACCTCATATGGGCACTACTCAAGAAGTATCGCCAAACAGTTGGACAATTAGGAACTCTGAACTACTACTTCGTCTTACTTGACAAAGCTCGCCTCGGTTCTGACAAACCCGATTACCACTCTCTTCTCTCCACACTCCAACAGATTCTCGACGGCCTTCTTCTTCATGCATGGAAGCTTGAATGTGGTTACGGTTCACTTGATGGCTTTGCGCAGTCTAAACCATCACCGGAAAGACTTCTCGAGATCGCCGAACGAATTCTCAGGGATTACGCGACTCCCATGGAGGTATCAGACCAGGTCCCGCAACCGAGTACTGCCCAAGATGATGGGTCATCAGACTCGGACTCAGTCGAGTCTGAGGGCGGAACTGACCCAGCATACTGCAGAAACCCTGCAGACGATGTGGTGAACCAAAATATACGCCTGCTCACTCGAGATCTTCTCTATGTTCAAGAGGTTGTGCGAGCTGTATCGGACGGAGACTTTGTTCGGGTAGAAGATATATTTCCGGATCTTGCCAGGATTTTCCGAGGAGCTGGCTCAAACAGTTACGCATCGGAGATACTCCATTTCCTGCACAATGTCAAGAAAGTGTGGACGCCGGAATTCGCGTAAGAGTGCCTTTTCTGTGAACCTGTATCCCCTGGCAGACCTATTGACTAATACATATTACTTGTCTCAGGAATATCATGCGAGACAACATGATTGTGAACGTGTCTGGCCTTCCTGGCCACTGCATGGCCATCGACTTAAATATTGAGCATCTGATCGGTTACCTGAAGGTATGTCACCGTATGTGGACTCAATCTTGGTTGTTGAATTTACTAACACAGCATGATTGCACGCAGGAGTTGCTTGCTGCGAAAGGGATCTACGCTTCCTGGGAGCAGTTTGGGAACATCTCACCGTGCATCAACCATTTGATGCTATTGAAAAAGCAGGTAGCAAAGTCACTGGGAACCTCGTATCAAGGTACCACACACAAGACACCCGACACATCAAAACTTGTTTGGCGAGTGTTTAGTGATCTCGAAAGAAACAAGATTCAGACATTCACCGCCAACCGCGCTGGTAATTCAACCGCAAAGGCTGTCGAAGATCTACTTCAGAGAGGTCACAATCTCTTCAAGTCGCCGTCGTTAGCCACATTCAACAAGAGGATGAGGACGTGGATCGAGGGTGGTGAAATGCAGGAGTTGGAGGCAGATGAAATAGAGGCCGTATCATTCGAGAATATACTGGGGGACACTACAGTGGACACGCAGCCTGAGTAAAAAAAAATCATTCTTCATTCTGTCGGACTGATACATTTGTAGTATCTGTAAGAATGGATCTGTGTTTCTTAGCCTGGCGTGTGTACTTTTTTGGCTGCGGCATCTGCGGCGGCCCTCTTTCTCGAGCAAGTACTTCTCGAGCGAGGATCGCGTCCAATTCCTCCTCATCAATATCACTGTCTTCAATAATCGCAACCGACTTGACCTTCCTTCTCTTCTCCCTGGCCATACTCGCCATATTCGTGTCGTCCTCCAGCTCCTCCATCGATACCTCCTCCTCAAAATTTTGGATGACTTGAAGAATTCCCTCTGCCCACTCATGTTCCCACTCCGACGTCTGAGATAGCAGAGAGACAACATCTGAAGACGACGCGAGGGATCGCGCTGCTGAACGCGAAAGAGTTTTGATATCGGAGGGGTCGAGAATGTCGCATTTCGGTCGAACTGGTGCAAGGGAATCGTTCCGGTGAGCCTTGTTAAGCCAGGCCTGAAGACGAGTCTGTAATGGTTTCCGATATTTGACGGGTCGAATCAAGTTCTGGTCGGGATGCTTCCGTTTTGTAGGTCCAACAGTTGCTTCGCAGAAGATAGGACCAGGAAGGTGCTCTTGAAGATTGAATCCGTCATCGTGGTTTGAACAGCAGTGCGGAGTTGTATAGTTCAGGGCTACATGCGGGATGGAAATGAGTATCAGCCGGTTGATGTTACGAGAGGTAATTACCAGTTGGACAGCCATCCTTGAGATAATAGCAAATGAAGAATCGAATGCAGTCGTTTGACTGCACAAGAGATACCGAGGAGAATCCTGCTCGTTCCCGAGCATTGGAGGTAGGCTTGAGAACAGCCTTCCGCGGCCGATCCAAGTCGCTAGGGTCGCCGCCAGCAAATTCATCGAGATTGATTTCGGTAACCCACGGGTCGTAGAATAAAACAGCCAAGCCTTGCATTCCCTCGCGGCGAACAGCTCGTCCATCCTTTTGAATCTTGTCTGCGAAATCTTGCGGGAGACCAGCAATACATACGATCTTGACGTCTGGATGGTCAACACCCTTCGGGATGGCGGTGAATGATCAGTCCACGCAAATCAGGAAGGATAGATGCCGTACGTACCACTGACTCCCCTGATGTCGCCACAAGGATCTTACAGCATCCGTCAGCGGCGGTGAAATCTTTGTGTGCCTTGTCCAAGTATTCGGGTGACATCAGGCCATGATAGTGCTTAACGATCCCTCGACGACGAAGATCCGGCGGAAGAAGCATGTCCAAGTAACGCGCGAGTTGGACGGTCCCAGTACAGCTTTCAAGAAAGATGAGAACACGAGGTTGTTGGGCGAAGGAGAAAGGTGTCGTCAAGAAGCATTGATAGTTGGCGTAGTTGTTGATATTCCCGATGACTTGGTGAGTCGCATACATGATATCTGGTCGGTTTGTGGAGACGCGCAGGGAGACATAATCTGGGCGAAGAACTTTGTTCTCGATGGTGCGGAGCATGTGAGGTGGTGCGGTTGCCGTGAGGACAAGCCATGGGACCCGAGGGCCAAGAATAACCTTGATCTCATCGAGACGACCATACGCACGGCGAAACGCGGGCAGACCGTATCGAGCCAAACCGGCGGTATGTATGAAATGACCCTCGTCGACGACAGACGACTTGTTACGTTTCGAAAATGGCCGTTCGCGGATGAGTAGCCCAAAGCGAGTGAAGTGACCCTCGGGTGTCCGGAAAAGCTGTTCGGGGGTGACGATAAATAGTCTTGCAGATCCCGGTGTCTTTGTTTTGAGGTCGTGAACGTGTTCCTAGTAAGTATGCATATGCTACCTGAGTATCAATACCCGTGCGCATATATTCAATTTACCTTCCAATATGTATCATCTCGGGGTGTATCATCGTTGATTACAATAGTCTTGAGGCCATATATTCGCTCTATGTCGCTTGCCTGGGTATAGAGAGTTGAGCATATGATGACTAGGTTACGAGAAATATGAAGACACATACATGTGAAGCTTGTAGACGTTTGAGAGGAGAGACAATCATCGTGAACCCATCCGACTCTTCGAGTAATTGATTGAGGATAGCAGCGAGGGTCTTGCCACACCCCGTTCCAGCATTGAAGAGTACATCGCGTGCTTGACTGATACCAAGCGCGGCGGCCAGTTGGTTTTGACGAGGGCATTGAGTTCCGCGTGTGACATGCCAGCAGATCAAGACGAAACGCAGACACATGGCATGCTCAGAATCCTTGAGTGTAGAGAGATAGGTGATGGGAAGTTGGCTTTCCAGAGATGTATAGGACGAGATGAATTGCTGAAGTTGGGTCCGAGAGGCTGAATTAATCCATTGTTTGAAAGTCGGCGCCGATTCGCATTGATTCTGTGTAGTTGCTGGGGTGTCTGTTGGCGGATTGTTCTGAGATGTAGTTCTGGAAGCAGCTTCCATCGATGAAGTCAAGAAAGATGTAATAGAATGATCATTCAACTGTACAAGAAGGCGCGACGCCGGTGCATGAACTGCGAGATCGACGTCGAGAGGGAGGGAAGAGGTAGGAAACGTGACCTTCCAAATTGGGTAGTCCTTCCCGATTCAGTAATAAAACGCGACACGCGTCATTGACCTCGATCACATCGTATGACACGCAAAATAATATTCAAAAATACAGGTCCCTCTATCGAGGGCTCTTCCCTCATGGAGGGAACAGTCACAGGTCTAGTTGGAACGTATAATGCTCGGATAAGTTTGCTTTGTTTGGCTGCGAAAAGATGGTCAGTGCTGCTCACTGCAATCTTCTCCTACTGGTCTCCGGTGCTAGCTGGGATGCTGTGAATACGCGGCCATATTGACTCGTGTTCCACAAAATTCTAGCGCATGTTTACGGGCGCCCATCAGTGAACTGCGCAGACATGAGGTCTGCACGTTGCACAAAGGGAAACGCATTGATCCTTCAGCCTGCCTGGGCCTGAGGGGTAACTTTACGAGCCTTCACCCTCACAAAACCATGATGAACCGCATCACATCCACCTTTAGTGGCCAAAGTCATACTGCCCACGGATATGTTCGTGATGTCGACAGGGCGGCAGACTTCTCGCACATAACGGACCGGGCCCAGGGAGATTCACGCGCACGGCGCGTCGGACAAGATACCGCAGATTTAAAGGCTCGGAGCCACGTAGAACTCGAAATGGGTCCTGATTCTCACCGCGAGTCCTGCCCATCGGGAAAATCACGAGTCGCGAGTACGGATCGACGCGGAGAGGGAGTGCATTGCGGCGGAGATCAGCAGGATCCACAGATGTCTGTCAGCGTAGCTGGTCAGACGAAATGTCTTCAAGAGGCTTCCTTCCGAGACCAACTCGACATTGCGCTCAAGCGCAACCTAGAGCTGGAAGGAATTATCATACAGTTGGGCCGTGATCTTCAAATACTGCAGAACGAGTTGAAAAAGAAGGACCTGATCCTTGAACAGACTCGCGAGCTACTGGATATCCGAACAACGGAACTCAAAGGCGCTCAGGAATTCATGACGACGGAAGATCAAGTTTCCGGTGCGGAAGTAATTCGCATGGTGGAATCTCTGAACGAAGAGATCTACCAGACTGCAGCAGTCATGACCGATACATTGGAGTTCGGGGCGCATATTGCTGCTACTGAGATGGAAGAGGTGCACATTCGCTATGCAAGACGTCGGAC
>CEMG01178197.1:2993-37970 GCA_001179705.1 Baeospora myosura
TAGCCCGAATCTAATTTTGGATATACAGTACAACACAACTAATCGATACGGATTGAACTGTATAATCTACGGACGGCCCAATATGACGCCAAGAACCCAATCGTACCTGGAAAAGAAGAGACCAGTCTGTGAGACTCCATCCAATGCGACAAAGTGAGTATTGAAACTTACCTGTGACCAGGAAATCCAGGATAACAAGGAGGAAGAGGTACCCAAGGTACAGGACGACACTGGAGAACGAATCCAAGGAAAGGCGGGATGCCCAATAGAATATTCCATAAGCAAGCAGCCAGAATGCACTCCCGCCTCCGGTGAGGAATGCTCGCCAGTGCCATCTGCCGGTCATATTAGGGTCTTGTGAGGGTTGGTCAGAGGAGGAAAGTTGCGTACCGGTACTCCTCAGCGCAAAGAACGAAGTATGTGAACAGAATGGTCACAGTCGCTGTGGTAAGACCCACGACGCCTGCTGTCAGGGCAAGGAAACCGAATGCGTAATATGCACGCGATGCGAAGAGGCTGGAGAGCACAAAATACAACTCGACAAATGCGGCACCTGAACAACGAGTTCAACTGCTAGTCTGAGGAGAGGAGAAACAGAGACCATACCGAATGGCAGAATACCACTAAGCAGGGCGGACACCTGGGCGATGATATCATTAGGATTTGGAAACGTGGGAAGAATCAGAGGTATTCACCCAGGGGCGGAGATACTTTGGTGCTGGAGGAATTTGACGGGGAATTTGGTTTACTCTTACGGGATGGGTTATTGCCTATAACTTTGTGAGCGTATATTCTTCACAGGTACGACGTTGAGACAACATACCCCATGTTTTGACCCAAAGTACGCGCCGATAGCCGAAAGGGGAGCAGAGATACCGAACCACAGAACCACAATGAGAAGCATCGTGCCTGTTCATTGGAATACGTTAGTCTTGTACTGCATATCTCGAAGATGTATGCTTACCGAAAGGAACAGCGCCAGAGGAACCTGCTGTGAGGAGGAAGAGGTTGAGAAGGAACACGACAATGAATATAAATCTGCCATATACGTCAGCACCTCCGCAGGGAGGAAGATGGGGGAAACATACGTAGGCAGGATGGTGGCAGTGAGAAAAGCATTCTTTCTCTTATCAAGACCTCCAACAGATGCGTAGATTCTGCTGGAGACGTAACCACCAATACTGTAAACAACATACACATCAGTCCACCGATTCAAGTCAAGTGTGCCACGGACGAACCCTCCGAAGAAAGTCCAGCAGATCATCATGACTGTGGCGAGGGAACCACGATTCGAAGGAGACAGGAATCCCAACAACGCAAAGACTATCAATATTTCATCAGTATCACTATTGAGTATATGAGAATAAGAACGAACCGAGCGTCACTCCAACCATAGAGCAAAGTTGCGCGCCGTTACCGACCATAACTGATAGGACCATCGGGTACTGGGGTGTACGGAAGACTTCACCATGCACGAGTTTCCAGCCCCAATCTTCTTGAACGTCTTCCTAGAGGTGTACATGAGCAAACTATCATGAAGAGCATCGTAACAGTTCCTTACACTAAGGTCTATAGCATTGTACCGTGAAATCTAAAGCAACCACCATCTAAGCCAAATCCTGTCAAATGGAAAGGAGGAGGAAGACTCACATCGCGAGAAACGCTTCGGTATAAAATCATAGACACCATGACACAGAGGAAGATGACGATAACCAAAGAATTGACAAGACTGAACCAATGGATGCGGGGGTCGAAGATATGGAGATAATTATCCCATCGTGTTGCCTGATCAAGGAGGTCACTTCAGAGAGTGGTATGGCACGAAGAACTAGAGACGAATTACCCAAGGAGTGTCCGATTCCTGGAAGGAACGTCAGTGCGTGGGATCTGGAGAAGAGAAAGAACAACGTACATTCCATGTAACACGGTATGTGTAACGAATTGGTTGTGCCATGGTCTCGCTCAGAATGAGAGGAGGAGCGTGTTCTGTTTCACAAGTGGCTGCGCCTTCTTGAGGGCCTCCGATACTGAATAGGGACTATCATAAGCCCAGGGAAGTAGCGAGATGGATGGCATTGAATACCTGGAAGGCCATACAAGGACACCAACAACACGATATTGTCCTGGAGTGGGTTGGTGATATCTGAAAACTGTCAGCGAATACTGTAGGCAATAATCTACAGTGTACGCACCTCAACACAATCTCATAATGGTTGTTCAACGCCGGCATCTCGTGCAAGGGCGGATCATCGTTTCCAAGATTGAATCCCATATCAAAGAATAAGTCTCCGTTCCTCGTATCAATTTTCATTTCCGCGGCAGGTAGTCCATCAATGAGCCAGTTCAACGCATAGTCCTCTCGAATACGGTCGTTGATGAACTTTGCTTGTTCTCCAGTAACGTCTGGCACAACACACAGCGTTTGACACGTCCCGTTGCTTTCCATCATTTTGATCTAAATTTAACGGCGCAATTCAATATCACCGTAAGTGGGAAATGCGGAGGAAGAGGATGTACATCGTAGGGCGAATTGAATATGCGGTCCCCAAACAGGATCGAGCCTAGTGACTCTGGCTGCTTCTTGGGACCACCTTCCGGCTCGCAGAAACGGAATTGGGGATTGTAGTAGTCATCTGGGGTAGACGTGTCTTGAGCGTGGCGACGTGATATGGCAGTGCTGGAGACTCACAATTTATCAGGGATTTCTGCGGACAGGAAGGAATGAGAACGTCAAGTTGATTGATCCAAGAGCCAGCTCACTAGCTTTGCATCCTCGGTTCCCAATAGCATAGGTGTCAGTGCGTTGACGAAGAGATTGACTTGTTCGCCGCGAACATAGTTATGAGGTGCTGCGCCTGGCAGATAGAAAGCCCTGGCGCAAAGAGAGAAAGAGAGGACCGCAATGGCCAACGACATGGTGGGAGAGAGCAAAGAGTGTTTGAGCGCTGCCAGTGCGAGTGCGACGTGCCGCGGGCAAGTTTGACGCTACGTTGTTTATCGGAAACCTCCGTCCGAGTCTGTTCCTGACTACTACCTGCCGAAATGCAATTCGAGATTCTCGCAAAATGTCATACTACACGGGCCCGTGTCTCGCGAATGAAGCTTGCGCGTGAGTGGAGAGCTCATCGCAGCAGGCTTTTCAAGTTGTTCTGACCAGGATTCGTAGACGGAATTACCATGCTGCCCACTTTTATGCCCGTCGCGACTCAGGCTGCCATTAAAGGATTGACTCCAGAGCAAGTAGAGTCTCTCGGAGTGACTCTGATTCTCAACAACACCTACCACCTCAATCTGCGTCCAGGTATCCAAGTCCTGAACGAAGCAGGGGGTGCACATAAATTTCAAGGATGGAATCGAAATCTATTGACCGTATGTGTGCCCAAGACAAACGATCTTCACTCTCTTCCACCCCTCATGAATACGTAGGATAGTGGAGGTTTCCAACTGGTCTCTCTGAGCAAGTTCACAACGATCACTGAAGAGGGTGCACTCTTCCAAAGCCCGTTCACCGGGGAACCGACCATGCTGACAGTTCGTGCAACTTCCGTTTCTCTCTCCTGCATTGCCTGTGACTTACGATGAGGTAGCCGGAGGAAAGTATATCCATCCAACATGCCATCGGAGCTGATATCATCATGCAACTCGATGATGTGGGTGAGATGCTCATCAAGTTGGTCAGATTGTCGAACTGAGCGGCAATAGTGTCAAGTCTGACAGTAGGACCTCGCGTGGAAGAAGCCATGGAGCGTTCAGTACGATGGCTGGACCGATGTATCGAGCAGCACGAAAAGTCTGGGAAGAAAGGGACACAAAATCTCTTTGCCATCGTTCAGGGAGGATTGGACCCTGCTCTGCGAGAGCGCTGCGTGGAAGCGATGATTGAGCGCAAGGACGGGGTTGCTGGATATGCTATTGGCGGTCTTAGTGGAGGGGAAGAAAAGGGTAAGCTCTCAAATTAAGCGTCCATGCTGCGGGAAACTGCTGAATCTATCCATAGACGTTTTCTGGAGAATGTATGGCGTTCAACCTTGCTCCGGAGGCAGGCTGCTGATTTTCTCTTACAGTATCAAGCAATGCGCCGCGAAACTTCCTGAAGAGCGTCAGTACTCCTTATCCTCATCTGAAGTATAGTCATCACAACCGGAGTTACCATTGTCAGGTCCTCGGTATGCAATGGGCGTAGGCTTTGCTGAAGGTGTGAGCGGGAGTTGCCTCATCAATCTACATGGTGCTGATGCATATATCATCCATAGACATTCTTGTGTGTGTTGCACTCGGCGTTGACATGGTGAGTCAAATCCATCTTCGCCATGACTGCCTTCATTCAACGAATACCAGGCCGACTGTGTCTTCCCAACTCGTACGGCACGCTTCGGGGTTGCCCTGACACATAAGGGTCCCATAAATCTCAGTAAGCCAACATTTTTGTACTCTCGTGACGCGATACGACATTTTGTGTATAGAACTGGCGAAACACGCAACGGACTTTAGTCCAATAGACCCAGAATGCCCTTGCCCGACTTGTACGGCAGGAACATCTCGGGCCTTCCTGCATCACATCGTCTCACATGAAACTGCAGCTGCTCACGGTAAGCTTCTTGATAATAATCTGTCATCTTGTCAGTCCTGATTGACGTTGTTCTCTAGCTGTCACACAACACAACATAGCCTTCCAAGCACAGGTCATGGGCCGTGCCAGGGATGCAATCCTCAAGGGTACCTTCCCAGATTACCTGAGATCATTTTTCAAAGAATATTTTGGAGATCAAGGGTACCCCGAATGGTGTGTCAACGCACTACAAAGCGTCGGGGTAGACTTGCTGGACGATTCCTCGTCAAAAGTCGTATCGGGTAGCGGCGCAAAATGGGAATACTCCGATTCAACTCGATCATAGTAGTAGTAATGAAAGATAGTAGTCTGTAGTGGCTGATAATACACCTGTTGGTTGTGGGGTATCACCGTTTACCATGTCTACCGCCTCCTCCTCCACGTCCTCCACCGCCACCCCGGCCTCCACCACCTCCGCCACCTCCCCTACCACCTCCTCCACCTCTGCCGCCGCCGCCGCCTCGTCCTCCCCGACCATTCTTCGCCCTTCTCTGCTCCAACATCTGCCTGCTCTTCCGAATCTGATCTGCATTCTTGATCTCGTTCTTGACTGTCCCGATGGATTTCCCAGCATATCTCGAACCTCCCCTTGCTCCGCCTCGTCCTCCCCTGCCACGAGATGTCGATCTTGACGACTCCTCTCCACCATCGGCCGCAGCATCCTTCTGCTTCATCTGTCGCACCTTCCGCTCATAATCCGTACTCCGTTTATCCAGCGGCTTCGCGACCTGGATCTTCGTATGCTTGAACCGTTTCCCACCCATCGACCTCTTATTCCCCCCTTCATTCTCCGCGTCACCGACCCTAGGAAGACTGACGTGGCTCTTCGCCTTCCATTCGTCAAAGCGTCCGCTGCGATATGTCGCGGGTAGCCGCGTGCCGTTCTCGGTCCGCACCATCTTGACATTGTCTGCGCCGGCACCGTCGCCTTTGACGAATTTCTTCTTCTTGGTGTCCCAATTGAGCTGGCGGCGCTTGCGAGCTGCTGTCCCTTCGTCTCCGGTGAGGTCGAACGTGGCTCCGCGAGCTTGTTCGGCGAATGTAGCTCCGTCCTGCATCGAGTAACTGATGGTATATGTTTAGTTCTGAATGGAAAGCGAGAAAGAGATCGTTCGTCGCGTACCCTTTTTCTGTGTCCGCATCTTTCTGGATATATGACATGTAAAATTCCTCATCTCGGTACCCTTGCTTCTTCGTCGATGTATCGAAAACAGCCTACACGCAAATTCAGTAAAATTTTGACAAATCGAGACACGACACATACCACAATGTCCTCTTCATCCGCCATCTCCACCTCCTTACCCGAAGTAGAAATGACAGGTTCAGGATCTTCATCCGGGACGATGATAGATGCAGCAGCAGCAGTCCTTTGCTGAGATCTATTCAGCGCCTTCCTCCGCTCTTTCATAAGAGCCGAATTCGCGCTATTTCCCTTCATCCCCACCTCGAATACCGTTTCTGAAGGTCTGAAAGTGTTCACAGTCTGGATAAGAGTCTTCCTAGCGATATCTTGCACCCGCTTCCTAGAGGATTCAGATCCGCGCAGAATGACGGGATGCACGCCTGAATCCAACCCCGCCAGCATCCATTTCGGATCCTTGGACATCTCCTTGGCGCGTTTGTAACTCGGAGGGCTGGCCTTCCCTTTACTCCGCTCGTACATCGAGTGCCCGCGTTTCATGACCTCCCGGAGCGAAGGAAGGGAGTGATTCACGTCCTCCAGCGATCTGACATACTCCACCTCCTCGTCGATTCGCTCTCGATCGAATGTTCCAAGGACCAACGTCTCAGTGTACGGCTGGTCACCGTCTGAGTCCACGTCGTTCTTGAGCGGCCGACCGAGGAACAGCTGGAGATCAAGCATGTAGGGTAATTCGACGTTGGTCACGAACGACCACGCCCAACCCTGTCGCCCTGCTCTGGCTGTTCGCCCTACACGATGCACGAACACCCTCGCTCCCTGAGGGAAGTCATAGTTTACGACGTTCTCGAGGACAGGGATATCAATACCACGAGCAGCGACATCGGTAACGACCAGGACGCTGGTGAGTCCGCGACGGAACTGGTCCATCTGGTATGAACGGGCCGTCTGGTCGAGAGAGCCGTAGATGTGGGATACGGCATAGCCAGCTGTGGTAAGGAGATTTGTGAGGTACTCCACATGATGTTTTGTTGCAGCGAAGACGAGTGTCTGATGCGGTGCGGTAAGGTCTTGACGTTTGGCCTTGCCTTTGCCTTTACCCTTTGCATCTTCTTCCTCTTCCTTATTTGGTGTGGCCCCCAGAGGAACTTTGATCACATCACGGAGAAGGGATAGTAGGCAGGCATCTTTCTCAACTTGCTTGACTGAGAAGAAGGCCATTTTGAGGTCGGGGCTAATTTTGCTCTCTGTGTCGAGGCGGACGAGCTTAGGCTCCTGGAGACCAGCTTTTGCGAATTCGACTAGAGATTTTGGGAGGGTGGCGGAGAAAAGAAGTGTTTGTCGTGATGGTGGGAGACGCCCTAGGATTTCTGTGAGTGCCGTTTCGAAGCCCATCTCGAATAGCCGATCTGCTTCGTCGAATACAACGTATTGCACAGATTTGAGATCGAGGTTCATTTCGACGATAACGTGGAGCAGACGACCAGGTGTCGCTATAATTCTGTACAGGCAGTCATGTCAATTGAGTCGTCAAGTAGAAAGGATTATAGCTTACACGTCCGGATTGTCAGAGATCATCTCAAACTGTTCGTCCAACCCTTCACCACCGACAATCAAACTCCATCGCAGGCTCTGACCCTTTTTCGTTGTTTCTGCGGACTCCTTTACATCACCAGCGTGGTCTCCCGACCCACCAGTCCAACCCCTTGCCAATTCCTTCCCGACCTTCAGGACTTGTAGCGCCAGTTCTCGCGTTGGAAGCAGGATCAGAGCTCTGGCACCGAATACAGTCATATGCCGGCCACCCAGACGTTGCACGAGGGGAATCATGTATGCGAGTGATTTTCCAGAACCTGTTCGAGCCATGCCTACAAGATCGCGAGGTGGATTTGATAGAAGTGCAGGTATGGAGAGCCGCTGGATTGGAGTAGGTATCCGGTATCCCTGGAGGTTCAGCGACCGAAGCAATGCCGGGTTGAGACCTTTGAAAGGACATTAGATCTACGGGTGAGCTGCTGGATAGAAGAGACGCTGTACCCATGCTCTGAAAACTGCCTCCGCCGACTTCTCCCTTCGTAAACTTTGTCTTCCCCTTGACCTTCTTCAAAACTGACACTCCTCCCTTCACATTTCGTTTGGCGATCGAGTCCTGCAGTAGATGATTCAATTCCTCGTCGCTGTTGTCCTCATTGTCCTGTGTCCTCGTCTTTTTGCGAACCAACGCGGAAGAGATGTCGATCTCATCGTCGGAGAACGCTTCAGGAGCAGAATGCTCGTCTGAATCGAAGGATTGTTTTCGTTTGAGAGACAGCATTCTCAAATGAGACCAAAATCCAACAGAATCGAGCAAAAAATGACTTGAGAAAAGAAAAAGATGGAAGGTGTTGTTTACGTAATCGCTATAGAGTTCATTGGGTCTTACCGAGTCGCTGGAAGGCACTGGGCAGCCCAGCGCGGCGGAGACGCCAGACGGCCAGTCCAATGCATTGGATACTGTCGACGATCTTCCAACTCTTCTTTACTCGTAACTCAACGTCAACTTGATCAGGCCTGTATCCATTGTTCTGCTCAATGGTCTGTCGCAGTTAAATACCATTTATGATGTCCCTCGACCGCGCCACTCGAATCATACGCGAACATGATGCGTGGTGACCTGTGGTGCCTCGAAACCTTGCTCGAACCCCTGTCAAAACTGGGTAAAGAACGANNNNGAACGAGTACATCAGTGTACTACATGGCGACTCTTCATTGGGATACCGATACAGACCGATACAGGCGACGGTCGGGCGAGCTATAAACAGCACAAAAGCCTACGCGACGACGCTATAGTTACGAGCTGGTTACGAGATATTTGTGCTCGCATGAGTCCCTTCTCATTGGCCCCTGCTCCGAAGGTATGTTAAGGGATGGCAATTGCTGATTGGTTGTCGCAGCACGATGCTTCGAATCTATTTCCACTCTCCTATAGATTCTGATCTATTTTGATGTTGGTGTCATTTTCTGTGATTTCCGCGTGTATCTTGATTGATCCTGCTAGATCCTGGGTTGTCCTGGCCCCTGGGTGATGTTTTCCTCACAGGTAGACGCCAATCTACTACCAGATACTCACATCCAGACAATTGCAATGATCATTCAACTGATGCATCTGTTTCGTGGTGCACTTTGCGGCCCCTCACCGTCATTTTTTACACCAATGGACATTGCGCCGTGTGATCCTCTCGATCATCAAGGAAACCATGGTTATCGGGGGAAAATTTCAAAATTCGAGAATTCGAGTCCGACTCGCGAGGTACGCGTATCACCAGACACGGTCTAACTTGACATAACAAACTCGCCGGATGCCGGCACGTCCTCGACTATAAAGACCAGGAGGGATTGTTCTTTTGCCCCAGCTTCTTCAGTTCCCCGTTTCACCACCGCTCATTTCAACTTCCCCAGGACCGGTTCCTATTCCTCTCTTTCAATCAACATCTTTCCATCGTCTCCGTGCTTTTACATTCCAAGACAATGTTCTCCAAAGTTTTCGTACCTGTCGCCGTGGCCCTTGCGATGTGCCTGCAAGTCAGTGCACACGCACTCGTTGCCCCTCCCATCGGTGTCAAAGGAACGCCCGCACGAAGCGATGTTCAGAGGCCGTCTGCTGCTAGCCCCTGTGGCAGCGTCAACATTGCCCAGGCCGTTGCCGCCTCGACGCCCGTCAAAGCTGCTGCCGATGGTACATTCACCTTGACTGCTACCAACTTCAACGCGTATGTATTCTCTATGTTCTTCTCTCCGACCAGATTTTTTAATCCTTCATTTTCGGACATATTTAGTGGCAAGGATGGTTCCCGTCAATTCACCGCCACCCTCGATACTTCAGGTACCGGTGCTAGCTTCTCCGGGGCTGTGGCAATCTCGACGAACGGTCAGGCTGTAAGCATTCTTTGTTCTCGCAGTCTAGTCCTATTGCTCACTTCCCTTTCAGGCTCCCACCAACGTTGGATCAGAGCCGATTGTTGCTGCATTGCCCGCAGGCACAAAGTGTGCCGGAGCAGGAGGTGTCTGCCTTGTGGTAAGTATCATCCATCCATTTCATAAAAGTAATGCTAAACAAGGGCCCATAGTCATTTAAATCTGCCGGAGGCTTCGGAAACTGTGTCGCGGTATGTATCCTTTGCTACATCCTTCATTACTCCGTATTGACGGTCATCCTCAGGTCGCTCAAGCTGGAGCTGCCACTGCCGCCGCACCCGCTGTTACTGCCGCCGCACCTGCTGCTACTGTTGCTGCGACTGGTGCCGCTACTGGTGCCGCTGCTGGTGCTGCTACTGGTGCCGCTGCCGGCGCCGCCACTGGACGTGCTGGTCGGAAAGGCGCTAAGGCTGCTGCAAAGGCTGCTGCGAAGGCGAAGGCTCAGGCTGCCGGTGTCGCTGCTCGCAATGTTGGTGTACGTACTTTCATCATGCGAGCCTCCTGCAACAGACATTGATATGCCGCTATTTTTTCAGGGATCCCGCGCTCCTCTCCTCCAGCGTTCCCTCGAGATGCTCGAGGCGCGTCTTGCTGAGCTTGAGGCCCGCTTCGAGGAGACGATCGATCTTGAGTAGATGTTATGTCCATTATGTTGAGAGGAAATTCTGGATGACTTGATCATTGGTTACTGAATGGATATCTACCTGATAAATCTCATCCTGGTATCCCTTGGTGGATATTCGAAGTTCACTTTAAAATTCAATCTGTGTGAGGAAGTGAACGAATCAGCCTGATTGTGTCGACGTCGAAACATCGAAGGCAAGATGTAGCGGCGAGTCAACGGCGACAACCTAATTGTTTGTAGTCTCGCGGAAGATCGAAGCCTTGGTGAGCCAAAGAACCTAAGCCTTATACCGCTAATCTCATGGAATGGTTCTTCGTGTAGTAAATTAGAACAAGATGAATTCGAAATGTCGAGGAGCAAAGTTTAAGGAGGAGCCCGCGACGCCGCTCAAAGTGGCGGGCAAACACGGGTATGCGGCGGCCATCGCCGTCCGGAGTTGCGCCACGAAATAATATTACTGACTTGCAAGCTCGGAAAGCAAGCAACTGCACTCTTCACACTATTACGATACGCTCATCTAACGAGGCCCTGGCTAGCGAGGCAACTGGCACTGCGAAAACCTCATTTTCAACTCTTGTTGTCTCCCAGAGTCCTCGGTCTTTCCTAGTCCTGCAGGGGCAGGTTGGAGGTAAGTACTGGGGCGGATACCGATATTCCCTGGCCAACATCGTTCAGCAACCTGACAATTAGCCGGACGATTCAATTACGGTCGCCATATCGTCTATGCACAGTGGATCTTGGGTTGCAGCTGATTTCGGCTTTAAGTTGCTATTCGGTACGGTTGGAGCAACTGAAACTTTGCACAGCCTAGCCCTTGCCCATTCAGGTTTATCTAGTATAAATGGCAGGACAGAGATGAATGATCCTTTACCACTGCTTGAGCACCCAAGAACGACTCCCATCGCATTATTATCATGAAATTCACGACACTTGGTTCTCCCAGAATTGCTCTTGTTCTTTGCCTTTCATCCCTGCTTGCCGTTGCCCATGCTTTCCCTGCCAGTGTCAGCTTGAATGAGCGGGATGTCTACGTACCTGAAATCCAGTCACCTCAAGAAGGCGATGTATGGCATATTGGGGAGTCTTACGACGTTACATGGTGCGTACAAATATAATTCCTTCATTACTTGCTGTCTGACGGACTCCCAGGGACGTCTCCAACCGTCCTGTGAATATCACAAATCCCATCGGCAGGATACTGCTCAGGAAAAGCCTGCTCACTCTCAATGGTGAGCATCGCTGCATTGTTTTTGCTGTTGTGTCCGTTCTGACTGCCATCGTCATCCAGTGACTCTCGCCGACAACTTCGACATAACACTTGGGTACGAGAATGTTGAGATACCGGCTTCGGTTGTTCCAGGGGACGACTACTCCATAGTTTGTAAGTAACTCCACCATGCAGTTCATCGTCGATGCTAACTATCCGTAGTATTCGGAGACTCAGGCAACTTCAGTCCAACGATATCCATTACCATTTGATAGGCTACCCTTCCATACCCTAAATCATGGACTTCTTTGTAAACCGAGGACAGCACCATGGACTATCCCTCGAGCATCTGTAGTAACCTGTAGATACAGTACCTAGTATAGCCAAGTCCCGCACCCCAACACGTACTGCGTACATCATGTAATAGTAATCGTAGTCTTGCAATCAATTCTGGCCTCCTGATGCCTGACTGAAGCCTCGCGATCCTCGTCGCGTATACGCCTCACCTTGGAGCGACACACCACCCGCAGCAATCGGAATGCCCTTCATTCGCTGTATGCTATAGACTCGTGGCAGGCGGCTGTTTGGTACGTTTTGCCTAGGATCGAATGTGACGTCGTCGTCGACAGTGGATGCTCGAGATGGTAGCCGCACAAAACGGCAGCTTCTTTGGCTATTCCTAGCGAGCTTGAAGGATAACGGCCCTATGCTCGTCGAGAGACTCCGCGTGCGATCCCTGTCGTTCGTCTTATCGTGCCAGTGGTGCTCGTTTGGGCTGTGGGTATACCGGAGCCACGACTGGCCGCAGTGCTGCCTAAAGTTCATCCCCACGCGTTAGCTCAGGGAACAAAAAGCACATTCAGCCCATACCGGCACGCGTTGGAGCCCCTGCTCCTCTAACGCCTCTCATAGATGCCCTGGTCCCTCTAACACCTCTGACACCGCCTCGAGAAGCACCGCGCTCTTTCTTTTCTCGCTCGAGCCGCTCCCGCTCTTCTCTTGCAGTACGTTCTTGCTCTTCGCGCTCCAAGCGTTCCTGTTCCCGCTGGGCAGCCAAAGCGCGCTCCTCGGCCTCTTGTCGCGCCCTTTCTGCAGCCTCTGTTTCTTCGCGGAGTATGATTTCCTCATCCTGAGAACCATATCCATGAATTAGGAATAGATACACTGTTGATATACATGGGGAACGCACCGCTTCAGCACCGTCCCAGTGTTCATCGAATATCAAACGGGCAAAGTCTTCTGATCGGGAGAGAATCTTGACATATTTATTCAGCAACCCCTCTGTCTGCTCCAATTGCGCGGCGAGTCTCTAAGTACACCATAATTAGATAGTCATAGATGTCCGGTAAAGACGCGGACGTACCTCATTCGCCGACTCCGTATCTTCCAACGCTTCGTTGAACAACGCGAAAGACGCATTCAGTTTCTTCAAAATGAAGATATCACTCTGCAACTTCTCCTCTCGCGTTTTAGCCGAATTTCTCTTGATCCTTTCGTCTTCCTCAGCAAGAATAGTGTTCCCTTCGCCCTCCGAGTCGATATCTCCCCCATCTTCTCCATCTTCCTCGGCATCGTCGCGTGAATGAGAGCCCGACTGCACTGGGGTAGCCGGCTCCGGTTGGGCCAGGAGACTGAATGGTTTTTGGAAGAGAGCAGTCCGATCGGAGAGAGAAAGTTCGGATAGAGATAGGTCGTCGCCGCCTGGCCCTGTCTGCGAGGAAGAGCCGGAGAATAGGGATTCGGACATCAGACGCGACTCGCCACTTTCTGGGAAGCTCATATCTGCAGAATCGTCGAAAGACATGGCAGCGAGGGAGAATTGTGACTTGTTGACGATGTACGAGTTCTACTAAGACTTCCTTGCAGCGGTCGGCGCGGTTGGCTGGCGTGCAAACGACGTTCAGATTTAGTTTCGTTTTCGGATTGCGATCATGATCACTTTCGATCGAAGCATCCACAAACAGTGGCAGAACACAAAAAGTCAATTCTCAACAGCAAGACATCTACATAATCATAGCAATTCGACAGGATACATGAAGCAGGTATAGATCATAAGCACGTTGTCAGTCAGGTTCTTCAAAAAATAGGTCCCGCTATAACATATGGCATTTTGCGGTCAACATTTGAACAAGGCGCTCATTGTATCTTCAGTGTGGACCTTGAATCTTGGCGAGGGGCGTTCAAAAGAAGGGCAACTAGAATGAGGAGCGCAAGCGGATCAGCTACGACCCCTGAGAACCGAGGACCACACAACAAGAGTGATATTTGGAAGTGGGAGTCGAGTACTCACTTGATGGCTCCAGGAACGGGGACGGCCTGAACCAAGGGAGACCGAGGATCAGCATCTTCCTTGTATATTACGCTAGGTGCATGCGCCTGTGAGAGCCCCAAGGCTTCCAGGAGGGCAGGAAGAGAATCAGACTTTGCGATTGCAGATGCACGGTCGGGGTAACGTGAACCTTGGGGGGAACCAATGCTAGAAAGTGACGAGGTAGTCCTGTTGTGTCTGCTGCGGGAAGGTGTCCCAGAGAGACTGGATGGTTTTGACAAGTGACCAGACTCGTTGACACGATCGAAATTTCTGCGGCCGGGAGTCCACTGCTCTGTCGATACATCCTCCGCCGTACGCAAATGGGGAGAGCTGAGGGGACTCAATAGAGCCTCTACTGCACCAGCAGATCGCACCGGTACAGTGTATTCGGATTCCGACTCACTATCAGTGATATTATCCGGATACGAGACCAGTCCTGGGGGCGATCGTACACTAGCATGGGGTGTGGTAGGAGAAGCTACCCGGCTGGGCATTTTGGATGACGGGCTCGACTCCGACGATCTAGTCCTGGGACTGAACATGTAGGCGGGGGAGGATATAGAGGACCTATCAGACGGTGAATTAAACGGGGACGGAGCTGTGGTGGAAGCTCTCCTTGGAGACGCTTGTCTCAAAGGAGAGTTTCCACCAGACGAATTGAATCTTTGCGTCACACCTGTTCCAGGCGGCAGTACTTGAGGAGTTTCCATCCCAGTATTTCCCCTCGAAGACGTCTGTCTCGAGGGAGAGCTCAGGTCACGACCTGGTGTTCCAATAATTGGTGTTACACCTGTTTCAGGCGAGGACATATGAGAACTATCCACCCTTCTGTGTCTTCTAGAAGAGGCCTGCGAGGTAGGTTCTCTAACAGGCGATCCGACGTCGTTTTTAGGTGATGTCAGATGCGAGCTCTCTGCCTTAGCATGTGTCCGTGAGGATCCTTCTCTCGAAGGGGAACCTCCATTCACATATCCAGAACCATTGACTTCTGTCGCCACGACCTCATTCAACGGGTGGGGAGAATTTTTAATCCTGGTACTTCTCCTGGTGGGTGTCTGAGGTAAAGGAAACCTCGCATCCCTCACTGGCGACCCAACCGTATATGTTACGCCTGTCGCAGGGGAGGACATGTGGGAACTATGTGTCCTAGAACGTCTGCTTTGAGGTGTTCGAGGAGGTGTAGGGGTCTGCGTCGGAGACGATGCCGTTATGAACGACTCAGACTCAGAGTAGACTGTCCTTGGAGATAGAGATGGGCTCGGTGAACTGTAATCTCGGAGGCGTGACTCGGCAGCAGGCGCGAGGCCACCACCAAGAATTTTCACGTTCCCTTTGGCCAGCTCTTCGTCATATATGCGTTGGGCCTCTTCTTCAGTAGAGTAGCTTGCGTGGCATGCTCCTGCGACTCTGTGTATCAGAGGTTGGGTCTCATTCCTGTCAGATATAACGCGAAGGTCAAAAAAAATGTCATATAGATCGCAGTGGCACCTACCAGTTCGTAAAGACGCCAACATCCTTTCCAGCAGTAACGACATACCACTTTGATTTGCCCATAATTTTTTTTGGTGAGGAACAGAGTTGTTTTTTCCTTCAATGGCTTTCGTATATGAATCTGAGTCACAACAGCTTTCCAACAACTTTCCAACAGCAATTTTTGGCGCGGGACCGCAAGCTTTCCATCACGTGGTCGCACAGCCGCCAAGGAAGCGCGACAGTCACACATGGCCGGGAGTGCTATCTCAGAACATGTCGAATCCGACTCTGAAGCAATGTATCCGGACCGTAATTGTAAGAGATACAGCATCCTTGAAGTATTGACCCATCTACGAGGAAGCCTAGGTAACATGTCCCATATCCTGCGCACGCACTGCCGCCGGCCACGCAGCCCGGTTGTTCCTCTCATTCCCATATGGCGAATAGTATACAATGTTCAAGTATCCAGAGCGACGATGATATGAGCCATTAGCGATTATTGCAAGGGGGTATCCATAGTGAGCATTGCAATTGCAAAGCGAGGTGAGAAAGCGAAATAATGAACAAGGACACGGCGGTGGCTATACCGCTATGTAGCCTCCTCGCGCAGCAGCGCGCCGTGGGCGCACACTTGAGCAAAGATGAGACACGACGTCGCTGAGCATGTACGGCACTTCTTTCCAGAAGTCGCGATGTCTAAAGAAACGAGATGTCAGTAAAATATTTGCTTGAGGGCCAAGTCGGGTGCACGCACGGTATGAGGTCCAATCCGCTGGCACCATAAGTGGTGTAGTTATAGTAGGCACCGAGACCAAGATACGCAATGAATCCGATGAGAAGCCTGTATAAGCATAAGCCTTCATGACACAGACCTATAGTTAACGTTGCTCACATGAGGAAGAACCATCCTATTCCACTCCCTTTGCTTTCATTCGGTTTGTCTCCGTCACTGCCATTTTTATCTCCTCCTTCTCCACCGCCGCCTCCTCCACCCGGGCTCTCGTCTCCCTTGAATGCACAGCCCGCTGGTACGCTCCACTCTATTTGCAGTTCGGCACCATCATAGCCCACGAACTTTGGATCTGAAGCTTCGGTGCTACAGAGAATTGTCAGGTTGAGTGATTGGGGTGTCAGTGTCGAATTGTTGTGATGGGGATACGATGGGCCATGAAGCTGGAGAGACAATCCCTTTGGTTCTAAGCAGCAGGTAAGTAAACGATATGAACTTCGAAGTAGTTGCACAAACCGGAAAGCATGGTGTAAGTCGGATTCAGAGAAGGTGTCTGCGCTATTGGAATAACATACACTATTCGATCGCTTTGGTCCTTCTTCTTGTTGACCGTTGTCAAGCATACTCTGGTTTCAGAGGAACACTGCAGACCACGACTCGCGTCAGTCTTGAGAGAAGAATAATTGAAGTGCAGGGTGACGTACCTGGTCTCCTTCGGGGACAGCATCCAGCGCTTTCAACTCAGAACACAGGTCGAATCTCACAGAGTCCACCATTGTGCTCGGAGGACTTTCACGGGTTCGCGAAAGAGTATGCTCTCCTTTGATACCTGTCAAGTCATACTTGAAGGAGTCGACGGTGAGAAGACAGTTAAAAGTTGAGTTGTCCTGAGCCAATACAGTTGAGACAAAGCATGTCAGGAGAGAAAGAAGAAAGAGTGAATGTGAAGTCGAAGCCTGCCGTCGCAGAATCATTTTGAGAAAGGTGAGAGGAATGTATACGCGGTTGAGCCAATTTTGTGCGTGGCCGCCATCCCGCTCCAAATGGAACGCGTTACATAAGCTGGTATATTAACTGCGTGGGAAGTCGCGTCCTTGATTTCTGAATCTTCAGCCCAGACTAAGTCTCATTCGACTTGAAACATGTTGTGTGCATATTAATTGATCGCAGGCAAGGCATAAAGCGTGTAGAAGTAAACTATGCATAGATATGTAACATAAATCCTGTGCTCTTCCGTCTGATGACTCTGATCACCAATATGCAACGAAATAATCGCTTCACCCATCGACATCCATTGCCATGTTGTCTGTGTCTTTGTAATAGAACGGCGAAAATGACTGAGGTGTCGGTAGCCCTTGGTGATGCACCCCAGGCTGAGGAGCTGAGGTGCCCCATGCAGGGTGTACAGGCGCAGTTCTAGAGCCAGTGGCGACCTGAGTCTGGGGGTAGCCCTCGCGTCTCATTCCCTGTACCGACAATCATTAATCAGAAGCTCATTCGACGAGATGAGGGACAGAGAACGTACCTCATAACTCGGCCCAGCCCTTACAGGATTGGCCGTGACACTCTGAAAGACTTGAGGGTCCGAGCCAACTTTGCCCAAATCACGATGATATTGTGGGGGGTTGGACTGCGCTACCCTTTTCGATCCGGCCATCTTTCTAGTCGCACGCTGGGAGGCGAGAGTTGGGATGCGGATCTTCCCAGGGCTTTGGTACGAGGACTGGTTCGAGATAGGCTGCCGAGCGTCTTGAGGGCGAGAATAGTGCATGGTGGCGTCGCCGTCGTAATAATCCATCTCTTCCTGCTCAAGCTGAGGATCAACATCGGCTTGAGGTTGAGTGTAGTAGTTCATGATGGCGATGCTAGGAGGCAGCGTGAGATGAAGTCTTTTCTGTACAGGTGCGTGCTGTGGGTGGAAGTTTGCTGAGAGATTGGATCAACGAGGGGGTGGAATAAGGATAGGAGAACAAACTCCTCTCCTCAAATTTATACCACAGAACAAAAGGCATATGCGGCTAACAGCGAAGGACCACGAGGCGATGCCACTTTATTCTCTTGAGGGTCCTTGTTGTTGTTAAATTGCCTTTTCGAGACAATAATCCTCGGGTGACGGTAGCGACTGACCCTAGTGATGGACCACAAGAACAATCAGATCAACGCAGCCGTTGTCTTCTGAGGACAGAATGTGGGTCCTTGTCCGCCCTTAGGCTTGGGGACCGTTGTACGCTATCACGTGAATGGTCTGGGCGCGAGCGCTGGGGGCTTTGACGCTGACCTGACAACACTACTCGCTGGAACAAGCGCCAGACCGCCAGGTTAATTGTGCACATACCATTCAAAGGTAGAAGAGATGACACTCGACACAAGAAACTTTCCACGGCCCATAGTTCTCGAAAACGCTCCGACTGGAGCACTAGAAAAGTGGAATGGCATCATGAAGTGCGCACAATAAGACCAATGGATTAATGCTTCCTCGCAACCCAAAATTCGGCCTTGTAAACCCACTGCATCATCGCATTTTGATCGCTGGTATATTCGCATGGCACCGTCCTTTGTCTCATACAGTCGGGAGTATGATCGTCTTCTAGTTCCTGCTCATCCATGAAAGTGAAGCCGAGCGCCTTCGCAGAACTAAGCAGCTCGTCAAGGCTCAGCTCCAGCTTTGCTTGACCTCCTGAAGTCCACAACAGTGGCCCCAGATTGATCCACATGCCCCCTTTACGCAGAAGGCCATGGATATGCTCTAGAGTCGCAAGAACATTTTGGGATGTGTCAATGAAGAAGAGTGTTATCACATAGTCATACGACTCTCGTTCTTTGAATAAAGAGAAGAAGTCGCCCTCGAGGATGCGCAGTTGGTCGCCCTGCAAACGAGGAAGGACGTCGGGAAACTGGATGGGGCGAAAGAGGGAGGCATTTGATCGCTGGTGGGAGAACCAGTATCCATAAGGATGCACGGTATGCTGGTTTATTGAGGATGTTGTCTCCGGGGAGAGGAGGAAGCGAAATGCAAGGTTCATGAAGAAGGACAGCTCGTTGGCGGTCGTGTCGAAGCCAAGTTCAGACACTTCCCATGCAAGTCTGCCTAGACCCGACCCAGGTATGAGGACCTTCCGGCCTGCACGTTGATCATGGGGGACTTGCCTAAGGACCTCCAGAATCGGCGTAAATATGATATCGCGCTCGTGCGCACCTTCGGTGCTCCAGTCTCGAACAAAGTGCTTCAACGCTTCACGGACGCGCGCCAAGTCACTTGGGCCAACGTTTCCGATCGGGGAGTCCCCTACGTCGAATTCGTCTGCAGCAAGTCGCGCGATAGCATCTGTGATGCGGGCATTGGATTGAGTGATTTCGTGGAGGGTATTGAGTTTGGCCGGATAGCCTATGTCGTAGCCTATCCGTTTGTGTGTACGGCCAATAGAGGAGTATGAGGTACGCATACGAGAGAGCTCAACAGCGCAAAGCTGACGGTAGCGACGGTACGAGCTGAATGCATTCTGCGTCGAGAATTGGCCGCGTTCCGTGCGCTGCTGGGAAGGAAAGAGGAGATCGCGTAGGTCTGCGAGCTTGAAAGATGGGAAGAGTCTGTAGGCGATGAAAAGGACTATCAAGGGCAAGAAACACGCAAGAATGGGATCCGAAGACATTAGTGACAGGCAGCTGGAGGGAGTCTGGGTCAATGAGACTTGGGGAAAGAGGAAGCGGGATGCAGTGGACGTACTTGTGCGTATTGTATCCTGCAGATTGCGAAATTAACTATATGAGACAGCAAACGGTTGGCTATGCATGCAGCAGAAGACGCAGTTGAATCTGGGTGGTCAACAAATTTTGATTTTCTTTGTTGCCCGTACCACGGGTGACCGTGACGGCGTACCTCAGGTTCTTGCTTTGAATTTATATTGCTTTGAACCTATGGTCTTATAGTAGTTATACTACAAGTCGATATTCCGTACACTCCTCCACCGACACCTAAATTTTATACATCTTATATACACATAATATACAACCCTCCCATCGTTTGTTTGAAATCGTCCCGCCCTTCGTCCCATCTCGTCCCATCCTCATCCTTCTATGCTTCGTACCTCCATCCACCCTTGCGTACCTCCTCCCCACGCGGTACGAGGCCAATACCAGGCTACGAGGCCACGAGCCTACGCGGGGCCGCCTCACCCAGCGCAGGATCCCACAGCGTAGAGTAGAACAAAAAGAGTAGAATCACATTGGAATCACACAGAGTAAACCACCTCGACAGACGCGGCGTACACGGTGTTGCACCACCCGTGGAACTGTCAGATACCACATAACAATTTTAAACAAGTCAGTTAGATGTCAGATATCAGATATCGAGAAGAGAAGAGAGAGAGAAGGGAGCGATAGAGATAGAAAGAAAGAGAGAGAGAGAGAAGGGAGAGAGAGAAAGAGGGAAAGAGATAGAAATCGGATTCGCAACGCTTCAAATGCGCACTCGTCTCTGGAAATTTGCAGGAAGCCTCTGCGAGAAGGATGCGAAGGAAGCGATCTATGCTCTATGAAGTTCGAACCATGAAACTCAAATTCAAACCAAAAACGCAAGCTCATACCAAAAACTCAGGTTCAAACCAAAAAAATCAACTCACCGCCGCCCTAACAAAGACCCCCACCCGATCCCCCGGCTCGACCAGCCGCACGAACTCCCCGCCCGCCCCCGCGCCCACGTGTCCCTTCCACGCGTCGACGCGTCTCCCCCCATCGCCCCAGTACCTGCATGCACTCCGCCTACCTCCACCGCCTTCACCTTCACCTTCGTCGATTACCCCGTTATCATTAACAACGGAGCAGTCGCCGTCGCGCCCCCACACGACGTGGTGCGTCCTGCGCTCGGCGGACGCGCAGAGGTTGGACTGGATGTGCCACCGGCTGCTGGATCCGGCCTGGACTTCGGATTCATCTCCTTCATTGCGTATTCGTATTTCATGGCTAAGTTCGAAGGTGGATGAAGAAGGGGAGACACGGGGATGGGGGGAAGGCCGGATGATAGCCGCCTCGAACCACGTCCAGGAGCCGGCGTAGGTGCCTGTGGGGGAGCGGGTGGGTGTGAGTAAGTACGAGTGCATGTAGTCATGAGATGAATATGAGAGGAATATGGAGTAAGATGCATGGGGGAGCATGGAGCAGGGATCAGGGACAACGAGGGACAACGACTCGGGACTCATAGTCGGCAAACTGGAAAGTGCAGGGACTGAGGAAGAATGATAGCAACGTAGCACGTACCCTTATCGCCCGGCGCGCCGCCCCAGCCCTGGTCGTGGCTCTCCAGCTCGAACACGATCCGCTGGATCTTGGGCGGGGGTCCTACTTCCTCCTCTGAGTCTGAGTCTGAACTGTGTGAATCAGATTGCGCGCGCCACGCCGCCGCAAATGGTGGGGTCGTCAGATAACACACATTCGCATCAGCCTGCGCGACCATGCGGTAGTCCGCCCTAGCGCGTACGCGGGGCCAGTACTGTGCTAGGTCGATGATGATGTCGACAAGTTCCACAGGGAGGGCAGGGAGGCATGCGTGGGATGGGAGGGAGAGGAGGGTGCGGAGGGTATGGACGTCGGAGGGGGTGGGGATGTAATGCCCAGTGCGGGTTGTCGCCTGCGACTGTTCATCGGACGCAGCGTGCCCGGTGGGGAGTAGAGACATCATGGAGCCCATGGTATGTCTTGAGGGTTTCGGAATAGACCTGGAATGGATCAGTTGGTAAAATAATATAATGATGATGGTGAGAGGTAGAGGCTACGTTGAGCCTGACAGCCAGCCGCTACCTGTCCGAAAACACTCGTCTCGTCATCTATTTCTCATTATATCTGAAACATATAGTAACAAGCAACGGTATGTACAACGTAAGTATGAGCGAGCTTTAAGATTTCTTCTAGCCTCCAAATCGCGCCAGTCGTCGTTTACGAATCTCCTCGACACTCAGAGCTTCTTCTGGAACGTCTACGGTTTCGGATGAAGGGATGGTGGAAAAGCTAGCGTCGCCTTCGTCCGACAACACTGAATCGTCATCTTCAGCCTCCATCTCGGAGTGCGAGGTAGCAACATTGACCGGTGTAGCGGACACGGTAGATGCTTGAACTGGCGGAAGATCAGGTAATTCCCATCCTTCCGGGACATGTTCCAAAGATGCCCTGAGGGCAGCCTGCAATTCTGCATCGTCATCATCATATACCCGGTCACCCACCACACCGGGTTGAGAACCACTGGAGGGTGTAGGTAGTTCCACTAGTGGCCTCCTTCGCATGACTGGGGCGTCGTTACCTTCAACATCAATATCCATGTCATCGTCATCGCCCTCTGGTCTCTCGTGTCCCTGAGCTCTAGCCAAAGCCTCACTCTCCTCAATGGCACGCCGTATCATTTCCTCTTCGTCCTCCTCCTGACCGCTCTGTCGAGCTCTTGGTCGCCCAAGGCCTTCAGCCCACAACTCTCTCTGCGCATACTCCTGCTCCTCTTTTATGCGTTGAAGCATCGCACGATTCCTGGCCATACTGGCTGCTACTGGGTCGTCCTCCAGTCCTGGTCCACGGATTGGTAGAGGAGACAGAGGACGTCCTGGCTGCTCTGTGGGTGTTTGAATGCCCGAACCAGAACCAGAAGGCGGTCCGGAGGCCGCCGGAAGGGGAACAACTGCACGACGGAGAGGAGGAGGAGAAATAGGTGAGTCAGGAGTGTGATCATCCGATGCACTAGCCATCATGGAAGCCTGCAGTGCGGCCTGAAGCTCAAGATCTTCGTCCTCGAACGGATTCGGCTCCCCCGGCGCGTTGCTATTCGAAGCTTGTGACGCGAATGTGTTGCCAAAACTGTGCATATCCGGTCGAATGGCTGACCGAGGTTCAGGTAGTGTGGATGCGATCTCGTCGGCCTCTGTGCGGGGTAATGCTAAAGGCTTCGAAGGGTCTGCTTGAGTCACAACAAAAACGGAGTAACCTAGAATCCAACAATGAGCGCCACCAACGCAAAGATACACGACCACCATAGTTACCATCTGCTTCTGCTTGCTGGAGTACCATTCCTAGATACATTTTACCAACCCATTCAGGTTGAGGTATGCAAGAGTCAAGATTGAACCAATGGCCATCGCCAGGATCCGCGTCTATGTTGGGAACAGCGGTGCCAAAGCGACGAAGTGTGTACCAGTGCTGCTGGTAATTCAGGATGAATGCGAGTTGAGTACTTCAGAGACCATTCAGTCACTGTACAGACTGGATGGAGAAATCGTACTGTGGATGATCTTGATAGGGTCGCATCTCTTCGCCACGCCAACGAGTGAGACTAGTAGTAGTACACAGTCAGCTACTAGTACGAAAATGCAGATGATGTAAACGCACTTCAGACCCCAGACTTTCAATGCATCATCTAATACTTGGACAGAGAAGAAGCCTGTAACATATAATTAGGTGGCGTCGTGATTCTTGCAGGATTCATACACACCGGTGTCGTCCATATTGGTGCTGCTGCCACCTGTGTTCTGGTCGTCATAGCTTTCCTCTAGCGCATCCAGGGTTTTGGCGATTTCAGACAAATCTGGAGCAGTATACTGATGTGGCGCATAGTACATGAGCGAAATGACTTAGGAGACCCAGAAGAGTTGAAAACGAACATATTGCCCTTCTGTAAGTCGAAAGCGATCAGGATAACGGCTATTCGGAGACAGTAATCGAAGACCTACGCAAGACGGCGTTGAGTGCATGCTGAGCACACAACATCGAGCCCTCCTGCTGTTTTTCATGATAGATGTGCGAGATTAGAGGCTCTAAACCAGCCATAATGTTGTGACGATGTGGCCAAAGGTAAGAGTAAAGGTCAAGAAGGTGAAGCTGCCGCCACAGACGCGTCGTAATTCAAAGGGCCACGTGCCAAACTCAGGGTTGCGTCAGGCTACGGCCACGATGAAGATCTACTCGATTTCTGTTCTTCTCGCCCCTCCTGCCAGTAAACCCACCCTGCTCAGCAATGCTAACTATCTTTCTCGACAAGAGGCAATCTCAGACGAATTCATGACATCTCTTTGCGAGGCTGTCGCAGAAACCACTTCACAAGGACAACGGCAGAGTATACACAAGGACGACTGCACTGCGCATATATATAACCATGGTGGGCCAGAGCAGCTGGCAGGTGTGTTTCTCTAGGCATCGTCTGCCCGAGAAGCGACTTTCAACATTTGGTATGTTGCAGCCGTCATAATCACGGACAAGGAATACCCCGTTTGGCCCGCATTTTCTCTCCTCGCCAATGTTCTCGAGGACTTCGTACTCAAAGTCCCTCAGTCTGCCTACGCAGACCCATCCACCATTGCTTTCCCAGATATACATGTCTACATCCAGAAATACCAAGATCCCCGACAGGCTGATGCTGTCATGAAATTGGATACGAAACCAAATGCACTTACCACTCAGAGCAAGATGTTCTACAAAGCAGCTGAGGAGGCGTGTATGACCGTCTCTCTGATTGGACCGAAACTGACGATATTACAGCAAGATAGTGTCTGCGTCGTTGTGTGATTCAGCCGTTTGAAGAACCGAATTATGCAGTCGCATAGGATATATAGTACAGAACCGAGGATACATAGTACTACTCGAGGGAGAGAAAAATGTCAATGAAAAACATGCGTGAATGGTGTTGGTACAGAAAGCGTAGGGTACACGATTAAGGAGAGGTCTCAGCAGCGCGAGGCATGTATGGATCCGTGGGATCGTTCTCATCGTCCTGCCGATGGCGTCTTCGTATGGCGGATCGTATGTATCGCGAAAACCTGTTGGTTCGTGCGGGATGCTCATGATTAGAAGCAGGATGCAGATACCCATCATCCTCCTCTTCTTCGTCTTCTGAATTTCGAGACAACATGGTTTCCAATGCAAGGAAGTCTACCAACGAGAGTCAGTTAGGAAATCTGCCGCTGGATGATCAACATACCATGTCGACATATGGGGCACGAACTCGAGAGTTCTAGAAGCCAGGGGTCAACACACTGTTGGTGGAAACGGTGTTTGCCTTCACACGGGAGTAGGCGGAGATCATCGCCTTCTTCAAAGTCTACGATACAAATTGGACATGTTTCCCGTCCGATGGCGGCAGGCACGACGTGGGCTCCATCACCAGGCATCCCGTTTGGAGACACACCACTGGTGCTATCGTTGTTATGTATTTTTGGAGGTCGTGGTGTCGCTAGCGGAACGACGTTGCTATGTCCTGACCCGCTAGCACGAGCCTGTTCTCTGTCGCCCGTCGAAGAGTCCTGTCTTTGTGAAAGTTCAGAAACGAGGGAAGAAGCCTCTGATTGAGTCTCTGTGACATTCCCGGCCTCGCCGCCACGTCGGCCCTCCAGTCCAACATTAACCATCTCCATGGACTTCGTAGGACGGGGATAGCCAGACGTAGTGCCTAAAGCCTCTGGATCTTTATGCTCCTCGGTATTGACATTCTCCTCGTCCTGAGTCGATGTCCCGAATTTAACGATGGGAAACGTGTCAAGGATGGCTCGCCCAAGGCCTCCGGCGCGACTCTGGGCGGGCCCGAATCCGCCTTGAGTGCGACGCCGACCATAGCGCTCGGGATGACGGATAGCCCGTACAGCCTAAAATAACTGTGAGAAGACGGTCTGACGTAGCCGAATGTAGTCGCTTACTCCTGTGATGATGACGACACAGAACAAGGCAGAGACGCATCCAGTAATTGCATATAATATGATCCTGGGAGCAGCAGCGTGAGTTGAAAAGGGTAATGCATGTATTATCCGAGTAAACACACATTGCTAGACCGGTGTTCGATGACCCGGAACTGGAGGAGCTGCTGCCTCCAGTACCACCACCGGTCCCGACAGTGTCGGGATCTCCTGTGGCGTTATACGCTCGCAATGTGGCAAGAAGGTAACCCATGGTTTTCAAAGGATAACCAGCTTCGATGCTTTCATTCACGCTGAGGCCTGTATCGTTCAGGCGTTGCGAGTCATACCAGGAATAAGCAGACGCATTGGTGCCGATTTGTCCAAATTGATATTCGATAAGATGTGCGGCGGTCAGACTCTTGGTGGAAAAGATGTCGAAGACTTGGTCAAAATTTTCCGGATCGGCATACTCGGGATTTATGACACAGGCGGCAGAATACAACGAGTATAGGAGCTGCTTGACGAGTCAGGACAAGTCGTGAGAGTGAAGCTGTGGAGACACGTACCGCTGCGACAGCACCCTTATCGCGGGCAATTGTGAAGATATCATCCTCTTGACTGGCGTCTGTGGCGTTGTAGTCGCAGGATACCAAGGCAATCCAAGGCGTCGAGGCTGACACATATTATTGAGTAGGAAGGAGAGGGAATAGTGAGCCAAGCATACTTGGTGGTGTTGTACTATTGGCTTTGATTTCCGAAAAGTGTACTAAGGCACCCTATGAATGCAGACTCAGTTGAGTTTTGCAAGAACTGTCATGGGTGCTTACTTTACTGTTCCCGGAACTCTCTTGCCCCACTAATTGATAAGAAACGTTTTCGGAATAAGATCTACAAGAAGTTAGCACATCGAACAATTAGCTCTCATTGGAAGAAATGTACCCATTGGAGTACCACTGTAGGTTCAGCTGAGAGACATCTGTAACGTTGAGACCACCGGCTATGGCAACATTTGTAGAGTTCGTCGGCGAGGCAGGAACGTAAGAGTACACAATCTGAGGGAAGAACCCAAGAAAGGTTGAAAGGAGCAACGTGTACATGGTCAGAAGGCTGTAATAGCCTCTGGAAAGCTTTGCCAGTTGGCGGCAAGGAGGCCGCTGACAATAATCCTCCTCGCACGTGTAAAGTGTTTGGCGTAAGCTATTTGGATTTGCTTGGAAATGAAGCCATCGCAGCCACTCTCAAACTACTCCATCGAAGTCCATTTTGAGCCCAGACCACATTCTAGGCACGGCGCTCGAGCGAATCAAGAGCGGATTCTAGTGCTCGACCAATGGCATGCTACCGTTCTATTATCATGTATCTTTACTCATCCTTAGCAAGTAGCGTATTGAACTTTCGTTCATCTTTTATCAAAGGGTTAATGGACACATGATGTCCCCATGCATAGCAGTCTGTGTGCTAGCAAAATGATAACGCGCTGGGTGTGCCAAATGCTATTACAGCCGAAAAAATCAATGGACAGCATATGATCTACCGATTTACCTCTGGAAACTTTTTCAAGCCGGACGCGTAGGTAATTGAGCTACTTACTTTGAGATGCATTTCGAAAACAGAGATCCTAGCCATATAAATTGAACTTCATATCAGTATCCTGGTGAACGGAGTCTAGTGGGACTGCAAATTCAAGTATGGGCAGTGCATCTTTCAGAAGAATCATTCCATGGTTACAAACTTTATCTCGTCCTTCGGAAAGACAAGCTGGACAAAATTTCCCCCCTCGCAACCATGTACTTGGGTGACATCATATATCGCAGCGGGTGTGAGAGATGTGTAGACTGCATCTGTAACAGGCCTCCCACCCCATATAAAACGACCGTAAGTGTCGTGCGAGCCAAAATGAATTATAACCCGGCACCAGAGAACTCCTCAGGACCTCAGGACTAGAAAAGTGATAACCCAACAGCCTACTGAGATTGATGATGCACTAACACTGATATGTCATCGGTTGAGCAAGCGAGCACTGGTTTCTGCTCAATTGACGTTAGCGTTGCGAGGTACACCGATTGGTCTCTAGCTAGCTGATAGTAATGTCAGCTCACCATGACCCGATGTCGTGTCCTGTTTGTTGTTCATATGAGGCTGGCTGGGTCCTCTTACATGTAATTGAACAGATCGATAAACTGCCACTCCGAATTTTGGATCGAAGATACCGCTGTGCCACCTTCAATTACTGACGGCGGCATTTCACAAGCACGAGAGCGACGAGGTCGACATCGTGATTCGTTGAATACATCTGTCCGATCTGTATCATGGAAGTTAAGGATTTACCTAAGTTTTACAGTGGTACAGCATTCAGCTCATGTACTCACTCGCTCAGTGATGTATTCCAGGGTAGGCGCGATAGCAACCTGGAGAAGGTACTGTGGGCTCACCGACTTACTAACGCTGTTGGCCCACAAATCTGATTCTGATTCGGTGAGTTCATCGGAATCACTTGGTCTGCATGACTCGATGTGATGATTGACAGCGTTGAGAATCAAAGTCGATGACTGACTCAATGTAAGCTGACCAAAAGAGATCCCCGACTACGTTATGCAGGTTGACAGATTGATACCGTATGTGGGCCGTTGTGGGGGGGCGTGGTGACAGATATACCGAGGGTGAGATACCCGACCGATGGTATGATGATGATGATGATGATGATATCAATCGGGGGTGGATGTATTACAGTATAATCAAGTGAGATTGTTTGAATATTCGCTTCTAGATGTCGTAACTGCAGACTTGCGCAAGTAAAGGCAAGTCAGAAGAATAGCCCGACATCAGCCGTATCGTACACCAAGCTAATAACAGTTATCAGACGTACATCACACCATTGAATTCCGGTTTCATAACAGTTTCCCGGATGGATTCAGTCCATCGAATCCCCCTGAGTTATGATCATACACCAAGGCACCTCGGAGGAAGGTTTGTTCGACGCGCCCTCGCAGGGTCTGTCCCTCGTATGGTGAGAGCTTGTTCTTGAAATTCAGCATGCTCTTCGTGATCTAAACAAGGAAAGAAGCATTATCCCTGCGATCTGCCAGTTAAGAAGCAACAATCCATACCTCGAATTCCGTATCAGGATCCCATATCACGAAGTCGCCATCGTAGCCGACTTCCAACTTACCTTTCGTCGCGCTGATACCTGCATGCTCGGCTGTCTTGACGCTCGTCCAATTGATGATCTGACCTAGAGTTACTCCCCTCTTCAGCCCTTCCGTCCACAGTAAGCTTAGGCCAAGGCCCAGTGTACTGATACCACCCCAGGCGCCCATAATATCACCCTCATCGATCTTTTTCAATTCCGTCACGCACGGACTGTGATCCGAGACCACACAATCAATGAGACCGTCTTTCAACGCACTCCAGAGGAGTTCTCTGTTGCTCGATTCCCGAATTGGAGGACAACATTTGAACTCGGGATGTCCATGCGGGATGTCTTCCGCAGATAGGCAAAGGTAATGGAAGCAAGTCTCAACAGTAAGATTCAGTCCAGATTCCCTGGCTGCTCGAATCAATGGAAGGGCAGAAGATGCTGATAGATGAACGATGTGGCATCGAAGAGATGGGTATGCTGCTTGCAAGCTTGTTATCAGTGATATGGCGTCTGTTTCTAATTTCTCTGGCCGCGATTGGAGGAAGGTAGAGTAGGAGGTAGGAGGTAGAGTTTCTCCGGCGTCTTCTGAATCGCCTGGTGAACTGTCCAATTCGGCATGGAACAGAAGAACAGTCGGAGCGTCCTAGGATGTGATTGAGAAATCAGTGGCGCCCGAGGGTTGATGAACTCACTTGCAAAACTTCCATCGACATTCTGAGGTCAGTTTCTGATACACAAGGGAATTCCTGATACAAATGAATTACATGGGTGGCCATACAAAACTGTCGGAAACATACTTCTACGCCGCTTTCGATAAGGAAACACTTGAAGCCTTTTACGCCAGCTTCGACCAAGGGTTTGAGATGCGCCTGTGCAAATGAATTAGTATCGAGGGCCACGGATCAGTTTGGACCCTCAGACCGGGGAGCGTACCTGATTTCCGGGTATTACGCCTCCCCAAAATGCGACATCAGTGAAACACTGCCCTACAGCTGCGGCCCGTTTCGATTCGAGATCGGCCACAGACACCGTTGGGGGGATAGAGTTGAGCGGCATATCCACAACAGTAGTAACTCCTCCCGACGCCGCCGCTCGTGTGCCTGTCCAGAAACCCTCCCAATCCGTACGTCCGGGTTCATTGAGGTGTACGTGGGCACTGATGGGAGGCTGGTTGAATCCAGCCGATACATGACGCGATAGAGACCCACGTACTCGACTAGCCCGGGAAGAATAACCTTGTCGCCAACGTCCAAGTATTGAACATTCTCGGGGAACGTTTCTCTGGGTTGTTTGCCTAGATGAACATCTGTGATCTTGCCTGATGAAGTATCGATGGTGATTGTAGCTGGCTGAGTGTCATCGAACCCAGGAAGTAGCACTCTGTGACTCGCACACACAAGATAATCAGCCATATACAGGACTGAGCAACACTGTCCAGTCGTTATCGGTCTCGGGAGTCGGGAGAGCAACGGGAAACGACGGAGACTCGGAGAGCGACGGTGTGACCAAATTTGGAAAAGTTCAAAGTCAGCGGCGCGCCGCCCGGCATATAGCGGGCAAATCTGACCTTACCAACTGACCACCTGGTTCACGACGTTTCACTGCTTCAGTACTTCAGTCTATACCGCCGTTTGCAAACCTATGCCTTCGCCTATCTGTGGAGGCTAAGCCCGGCTAAGTTCGCTTGTAAAAGTAGCGCGCATGGAGGATGGCATCAAACATGGATCGCCCATTCGGTTCTTGGTTCTGTCCTGTTCTGTCTGACGANNNACGAGATGTCACAAATCTATCAATCACCTATGGGGCTTCCGATATTCAGACCCATATATCTTTGGCAGTCATTTCCGAACACTGGTTAGATCAGTGGATCCAATTATATCGTCATCTCGAGATCTCAATAGCTCCTTTGACTGTCGCTTGCTGCTTTCGGCTTCTGTCAATGATGGTTTCTCGTCTCATCTTTCTCCTTGCCAAGGGGTATATAATCACACAGCATATCATGCCAGTCTATAAACTCCCCACATCACCCTGCATCACTATAACTCCTCCTTGCCATGTCTTATGTCGACGTCTATGAAGAATATCATTTCGGGGATGGCGAGCAGAGCCCTCTGAGCCCTCTGAGCTCCCCACACAAGGCTACTGCCAATACTCGTCGCCGTCTCCCTACAGTTCCTGCGGCATTAACGCGTTCTGTTTCCCGGCCACTCCCTCCAATCCCACGCCCTCTCTGGTGTAAACAATGCAGGACTTGTATTACATCCATTAACCTTCTCCTCCCCATATCAGCGGTAAGTTCCGATCTCTATTTAGTCGATACGTGTTGCTCATCGTGTTTTTCCAGATCCCTTCTACCTCGCGCGCATTCCGCGGTTTCTCTGGGAAAGCATCGCTGTTCACAGAAATGTAAGCATAGCTAGCCAGTCCGTCTTTTTGAATAACTTGCTCATATCCCTCCTCATCGTTCAGACATCATGTCAATTTTTCGCGACCAGCCGTACGCCTCATGGCTACAGGTGCCCACACAATGCAAGAGATTACATGCTCGAAATGCGCGACGTACCTTGGCTGGAGAATAGTTCGCGCCCACGACGCCAGTGAAAAGTGGAAGGAGGGAAATTATCTCCTGGAACTGGAAAACCTTTACGCGACGACGTCCACCTCACGGCCTGGTCATCAGCGGCATCTCCTTTCTTCTGACTCCGATGACAGCAGTTGAATTCAATTGCTCGCTTTCCCTCCCCGTTTTACCTCGATTTCTTCCCTTCGACGCTTATATTTTTCGCGCAGAATCTCGCCAAGAGCCAGATGACAAAACACTAGTCTGTACAATAGTTGTATTTTTAGGTGGTTTCCACTTTTCGTTTCAAAGCTTTCGTTCAAGTTATCGTATTCATTGTTTTCCGTACACAGTTTTCTGACCCTGCATATCACTATCCTTATCCAATGCAATGAACTTGGTCCATATCCAATCCCATGCGTGCAGCTGCGTACATCAAAGTCAGGACATGTCGCATGGCGACGTGTGGCGACGTGCGATGCTATGATTACCGCAAGATCTTGATGATTTCCACTCTACCACTCAAAAGCTATGCAGAGTCGTCATTGTCAAGGGACCCAGCCTTGGATTGACGCTGTTCATTGAATTACAATGTCTCCCACGCGTCGCAGCGACCGTCGTCCGCCACTTGAGGAAATACATAAACAGAATCATTGAGAACGAAGAACTTGTGCCAATTGCTGGTGAGTGTCTCGCTTATTGCCACCGGAAAAACATTGCAATTTGCCGTCCGGTGCAATCTAGCGTGATATCGAAGAGTCGTGCCGCACCCCAGGCGGCACACATCGAAAAGCCGAGCTGAAACTTATGATACGACCGTCTATCATCACTGCCTATGCGTCATCACTGAGTCCAAGCAATAAGCACGACCAGATGTTGAGAACCAGCCTCGGGATAAGGCTCGGGCATCCGATCTACATCACAGAGTTGCAAGCTTGTAGATCATTGTCACAACGATCGCGACGCTCCAACATTCCCGGCGGCAACACGGACGGCTGCGGACGGTGGTCCAAAACTAAGTAAACGGTCATGTCATCATAGCAAATAGGTTGCAGACGCACATGTGGTATGCCAGTCAAATCCGACGGTCGAATAAGAAGACGACCGCCAAAAGACTTGAATGATGGTACAGCAGAGATGCTCCAGCCTTGAGGCTTGACTTTCCCGTTCTGACGCGATAACAGATGTTCTGGCAAGGCTACTGCATGCGCGAGACCATGTGCAAACAGGGGTGCTGCCAGCCTGTCGCCGACGCTATATGCCTCTCGAGGAGTAGATTGACAGATCTACGGTCAAGATTGACCAATAGCGCGAGAGCATAAATGGCAGAGCATGGCGCATCAAAGAAAATTGAAAGCTTTGTGATGGCTGACGCCTCCAAGACGCCTCAACACGAGTATGTGCTATTGGGGCCGTAGAGCTAAAATCCTTGCCAGGAGCTTGATGGATATGAAATTCGAGTCAGTATACGAATAGGACAACATGGATATAGATAGGGAAGACGGGACTCGAACAATCACCAATGACATGATTGACAAATGAGGGTAGGTTGTTTGTCGGGCCTTGCGGATGTGGGCCTTCAAGTTGTAATGTTTCACAGTTTCAGCAGGTGAGCGAAGGTATGCGTCTCGGCTGGATGATAGATGTAGGGGTCCACCTGGAAAATGTATCTCCGGATTTTGAAACGGATGGCTAGTAGTACGTCAGACAATGCCTCGCGCCGCGACCCTGAGACGAGAGACTAAGCGTCAGCTGCATCGCGACGAGAGTCAGTGGTTCGGAAAGGCATCTAGACCAGCAATCCAAGTTATATCACTCTGAAAGAATCGATTTTGTGTTAGAATTACGACTTGTCGATGTGTTGATTAATGCTTACTATACCCAAATCATGATGATTCCTCGGTCGGAGGAGTCGGTGCAAACTCATCGACGATCGTGCTGCAGCTGCTGGGTTTGAACATCAAATGTCATATGCCGCAAATATTGCAGACTCTTCGCTGTCTAGCTGATATCCATATACCACAGAACCGTCAAGAGAGGCGAGAATTTGTCTGCGGCGGCCGCAACTTGAAGGAAGCAATTCGAGGGTGTTTGTATTAAGGGTGTTAGGCTTGTTCGCCAAACACTAGCAGGACCCCGGTCAAATCCATTATCCCGGTCCCTTCGACTCGGATCGCATTAGTATGTCGTTACATCTTCGCTCCAATTCATTGCTTATTTTAACATCATTCAATTCCCTGCTGCTGAGCGCTGAGCGATTGAGGACTTGAAGTCGAACATTGTCGTCGTGGTTCGCCGCCATCATCATTCACGTGATCTTGCAACACTTTTGCGAACCCGCGTGGGCAACGAGAACCGTAACGTCGTTGTCCGAACCTTTCTCTTCATGAATTCACCTCTGACGCCATAAACATGCCTGATGACTCCGACGCAAATGCGCAGCAATCTGCACAATCCCCGGTTTCATTAGATGCACTATTCTCTCCAGGACCCCAGAATGAAAGCTTCCAATCCAGTCAATTACTTGCACGAGCCTCGATTGTGACGGAATCGGAATTTAATGAAGTAGCCCTGGACGATGAGACGACACCCTCGAATGTGGAGTTGGAATCCAAGTTGCCCACGGAACACCCCTCACCGTCGCTGCCTTCGGTCCAAGAGAATACCGAAGTCAGCGAGGAAGATGCACCAACTCATCCCACACACAAGAAATCTGCATCCATGACGACAATCCGGTCTTCCCACAATCTTCCTTTCATTATGGCACGATTAGACATCCAGAACGGCGAGGAGACAGGCGTCGCGCGTAACCGAAGCAGCATTGAAGCGACGCAGCACCTTCAAGAAGAGTTTGCGCGGTTGAAGGAGGAAGAGGTTGTAGCAGAAGAAAACGCGGCAAACGGAGTTTCCACATCTATTGACTGGGGTGTGTTCATCATTCAAAGTTTTCGGTGTGTTCTAATGTGTATCCCATCAGACTTTTGGGGTGCTGTCATCTCCAGTGCGTTCTACTTCATGAACTCTAGCGCCAATCGCTCATCGCGCGTCCATTTATTCCAGGCTATCAGGAAGTTGCTTCAGAGCAACCGGAGAAACTGGCCCAGGCAATCGCGAAAGGGATCCCAGGAACTCTACGAGGCATGATGTGGCAATTAATGTAGCCATCTCCACCCTTCCAAACGAATGTACCTCACCGCTCATGCAATTGATCAACCAGGGCAGCATCAAAGGATGCGGATCTTGAAAGCCAATACCTAAAGCTTCTCAAAGAGAGCAGCTCGCACGAGAAGGCAATCATGCGTGACCTTGGAAGGTGTGGAAGCAGTATGTCTCTGCTATGTCTATATTGACCCGGACTTAATCGTTGCAGAACATTTCCACATCATGCTTTTTTCACGGATGGCCAAGGCATAGGCCAAGAGAACCTATTCAATGTCCTCAAGGCCTACTCAATGTCAGGATGTTTTTGGTATCGAATATGCGCCATTTTGTGACCTTTTGATACAGATTTGACCCACAAGTTGGGTACTGCCAGGGACTGCCTTTTGTCGTGGCAATTCTTCTGCTGAACGTAGGTGACATCACTGAAA
>CEMG01178197.1:59239-71779 GCA_001179705.1 Baeospora myosura
GTCTCTAGTCCACGAGCCCGGTCATGTCCCGACGGTCTGGAAAGCCGTTCTCGAGTATGTCCTTCCTGTATGTTCTCCTCCCACACGCTGATTCCGTTCTCCCATAACAGCCTTCTCTCTTCTGGGCGTCTCACACCCGTCGTATATCCAGAGATCTACAGCCTGGAAAAGCTGACCGATGGCCTGGCGGCCTTGGAAAGCAGGAAGACCTGGGGCAAGGCGATCATCAGAGTGAAAGACGAAAAACATGCCAAGTTGTGACTTCTCACTATTTACGCTACGCGAGTAGCAAGTATGTACATTATAGGCCTCTACGCCAGGCAGGATTATATGGACTGTATAGTTATACTGTAGCTACAGGATGGAAATTACTGGAATACTATTGGTTGGGCGCGCGCGTTCTCCTACTTTTTCCGTTTCTTTCTGAGTCTTTCGGCATTGTCGATGGCCTTTACCCGATCCCACAGGGCCTTTTCGTACGTCTTCTCGACGAGTCGGTCCTCCTTGTCTAGCTCCTCCTCCTCGACCAACTCATCCACCAACGCCTCTTCGTCGATCTCCAAAGGCAGTAGTGGATCATGTGCAGCGGAACTCGTGGATGTGTGGGCATGACTTGGCTGTGTGGATGGCAGGCGAACGATAGGGGCTTTCAGTTCTCTATGAGGAGGAAGGAGGATAGGGAATGACCCTGGTTCCTCCTCGTCAGAACCTTCTTCGTTTTCTTCATCCTCTTCAATAGCATCTGCAGGTTTTGGGAGGGATGTGCCTTCCTCAACGTCTTCGGTCATGTCTTCAGGGTACTTCCGTTTGGTTCCACGGTATTTTACCGACATATCTAATGCGTGCTCCACATTCGAGAGCGTGATCTAAGCACGATGTTGAGCACCCGCAACAGATTACAGAAATAAGGGAAAGCAGCTGACCTCATCATTGCCAAGTCTCCAAACTTTGGTGCCGCCTTTAAGCTTCCTCTCCAGCTCACGAGAGATGATAGATCGGTGTACGGCTTGAGTGATGAAATCAACAACAACGGCATGCAAGAGTCGGATGGTATCCACTGCAATTGCACTTGGATTATCTTTGACATCAGCGAAGCCGTGGGCTATCCCGTTAGACCTGCAGAATCACATTAGAACAGGAGTCAGCAATTAGACAGGAAGGCCTACTCGATAAGGTGCCCCAAGGTGGTGAGATTGAAAAGGCCGAAATCGCTTCGGAGCGTTTCAGAGTCCACGCCTAACTCTTCGAACATTTCCCTCATCCTCTCGCGTTTGTTTTTGCCGCTGCGACGCGAATGTGCGTAGTCATTTCCGTCATCAGCGTCGTCGTCGTCGTCGTCACCACTCTCGCGGGCGCCTCGCTCTCCTTCGGCCTCGGCGTTAGGTTCATCTGCAACTTCATCCACAAGCAAGTCCTGTGTATCGCCTTCCTCAGCATCTTCCTTTCCCGAATGCTCTTCCCCCTCGTCCTCGTCCCCGTCCTCTTCCTCCTCCCCTTCCATTTGAGACCGTCTATACTTCTTCGGCCGAGGCTTATTGGGTTTCCTCTCCTTCTTTTTTCTCCCTGGCTGGAGTTTGGTCATTTCCTCATTGACGCTTTCGCCGGTCATCTCGGCACGTTTACGTCTCATGTACAGACGTTTCTGGAAACGACGGCGGGATTTTGGGCTGAGGTCGTCAGGATTGATGGACCCCACGTCTGATCCGGGGTTGGCAGAAGCAGGGGACGAAGGCAAGGGAAGAAGGGGACGCGGCGCGGATATCGGTGTCAGCGGTAATGTGTCGTCTGGAGGAGATGGATCTGGAGATGGGTTCGTTGTCTGCGGGTCCGGAGGAGGATCTGGCGGTATTGCCTCCTTCGAGGAGGATGCGAGAAGGACGGGGTCAATCAAGTCATCAGTGATTGTTGTGGTGGCCTGAGGGAGAAGCGAGGGCGACTGAAGGAGTATTCCATTAAGCACCCTGAGATAGTTGAGATCCAGTGAACTGAAGACATCCTCCGCGTTCCAATCGGATTCCTTGTGGTTTTTCCAGCTCTCGTATCCTTCTTGACGAGCTGTGGCTTCATCCTCGTCCGGTGGCTCGTCTTCCCATGCTGTTGCCCTGTCCTGCAACTCATTAGCACGTTTGGCCTGTAACGCTGCCTCATCCCAGGAAGGCTCTGCCTCAATAAGAGCAATGGAATGCGCCTCCTCTAGGTCTATCCAAGACTCTGAAACCTCCATAGCTGTACCCAGACCGCATCTGAGTTCACCGGTTGCCTCTGCATTACCCCTGGACGAAGCATCCTCAAGCAGATCGATGTACGCGCAGACATCCACGATCGTTTTCGACTTGATGGAGTCGGCAATGAGATCAGGTCTTAAACGCGAATGAGTACTCAATGCATGAAAGAAGAGGTCTTTCTCGTGAGGAGTCCAATAACCCGTGGGTAGTATGAAGGATGGGGGCAAAGGTTTATCTTCACTTCCACATAGATGGGCCTGAACGTGGGCCAGATGGCGTCGATATTGTGCGAGATATAGAGAGAATGAGTCTGTTTCTAGCTCTGCAGCTTCGTCGTCGTCGTTCATCGTCTCCAGACATGAAAGTTCATTGCGAGTCGTTCAAACTTGGAAGGAAGAAGAATTTTTGGTTCCTGACTTCTAATTTCCTTTCTTGGATATGCTACTTCCATTGCGGAAGACCCCTAACTCAAACTTGAGAGGCGTAAATTGGAAGGCGTACAGTGAAGTCATGTGTAAAAAGAAGTAGGTCGTAAGTGTGGTGGGATAGTAGAGATGGTACGGAGTGAGTAGAATACATAGATGGGATAGTAGTCAGATGAGGGTTCTACAGACATCGCATTGTACTATGTGGTATATCAATCGAATCCAGTCATTAGGCATGTAAAGAGAAAAGGAATGTCCCAGTGATACAACGCATGGATCCTTTTTCACCCACCTAAATTCCGTTCAGTAAGAATACAATAACATACATAGGCCAAAAGAAGAAGGAGAGTCAAATGGTCATAGATTCGCAGATGGTTGGATACCTGTTCCTGTGCGGCGCCTTTCCTCCCATTTACGTTTCACAATTTCTCGTAGTTTCCCTTTCATGATTTTCCTAGAAGGGGTGAGTTCTTAGGAAGCATCAGCAGACGTAGCATGCGGTCAGAAGGTACACTTACCAAACGGTTCTTCCTGGACGACAATCATCACTGGAACCGCAAATCTCGGCAGACTGTAAAGCAATGTATTTGATGTCCAGTTACTAGGTGAGCGAGGAGCACGCCACTCACTGCTTCTGCGCCGCTCCAATCAAGGATGCCTCCGTGACTTCATTCTGGAAGGACGACTTGACTGAAACGACTGCAGCAACGAGTTCTCCCAGGCGGGTGTCGGGAACACCTACTGCAGCCGCTTCTAGCACTCGAGGATCAGCATAAAGAGCGTTTTCCACCATCACAGAGTCCTGTAACATCGGTGAGTTATCATATGTGAGACCCGATGTGTTACTCACGATATTCTCTCCTCCGCGGATGATGATGTCCTTTACTGATAGAGTGGACGTAGTTAGACAAATTCGGCAGTGTCTGAGAGAAGTCAACGTACTTCTGTCCTTAATATAGAGAAAACCTTCTTCGTCTAAAGTGCCAAGATCTCCTGACTTGAGCCACCCATCGGGAGTTACGACCTTATTGGTGGCCTCTACGTGATAGAAAAGATCAACCGGATGTTCAAAGACTCGAGAGACTTTGATAGAGGAACACTTACCAGGATCAAGCCAGTATCCTTTCATGACATTGGGGCCACGGCTTCAAACGTCAAAACATCAGTCACCAGACATAAACCACGCGTACAATTCCTTACAGCCATACTTCGCCAACACATCCAGGAGGAGCGCACTTATCACCATTCATTATGATGACATCGTTGACAGGGGATGGTAGTCCACTGGCGCGTGACGATCAGTGGGAGAAGCATTCAACGAAACTGTGGGAGACCTACGTGCTTGCGGGTCGTGCGGTGTAGTCTTCCCCAGCAATCTATCACATCGGTAAGGGACGTAAGAAAAAATCAAACCTTATAGGTACCTACCCCGACTGCAATGGAATTTGTCTCCGTTAAGCCATAACCTTGACTCCTTTATCACACAGATCAGAAACATTGTGAGAACCTAAATGGCCTCTCACGATACATACAAGGTAGCCCCAGGAAACGACTTCTTTGACCTTGTGGCAAGGGTATCTGGAGCTGGTGACCCGCCGAAGAACAGACCTTCCAAGGGGTGGCCTACTAAGGAGCTGTTCAATAGGTCGGCCACCATTGCCGGAACCCTGTGAGATTCGGGTCAATGACTTCACCAAACTGATAGCGAGTGATAGCAAACCCTCCCGCCACGCCCACATTCTCTTCCTTGATCAGCCTGTAGGAGCGATAAGAGCTCGATTAGCAGTCATGCATGAGCGCATGCCGTGGACCCACCTAGCGGCTGAGGTAGAATGATAGTTGTCAGAATGATAAAGCTGCAAGAAAGGTGCCGATCACATACCTTGTTCAGGGATCCACTTGCGCATTAATACAATCTTCATTCCGAGCAAGGTTGCCATCATCTGGTAAGTACTCCTTTGAATGGAAGAAGCTCACTCCATGATCTGCACACGTACCGAGTAACTGGTGAGACCGGTAACATGGAAGAGCGGTACGCCAACTAGGGCACCCTTCTGTGGTCCGTCTGAGGGCGTCGTCAGGGCTTCTCCTCGACGTAAGGCCGCCCTACGATTGCTGACGATGGTCTGGATACGAGATATGAGCACATGGTAGTGCGGTAGCAGCAAGGATACTCGTACATTCAGTGCATTGGTCAGAAACTGACGTTGTGTGCTTAGTACACCCTTCGGAAAGCCGGTAGTACCTGGTTTGCATATGGGTGATTGTAAGATAGGAGTGTGGCGTGCCATAATCTGAGTGCCGTACCGGAAGTGAACATGATGGCGGCATTGTCCTCTGGAAGGATCTCAATATCTTGATTCAGACTCTGAATTCCCTGGGTCCCGCCAATGTATCGGTCCACGGCCGCGCGGTAGCAGTCCATACCCGTCCATCGACCTTTACCCTCATGGCTGTTGAGGACCAGGAGGCCGACGGATCCTACATCCTGTGAGAGTGACGCCACGATAGGTTCTATCGTATCTGCACGATCGGAGTCGAGGACGATGAGCTTGCATTGCGTATGGACGAAACAAAATCTCAAGGGCTCCAGAGGAAGCCAGCTAGACATTCGAACTTGATGTCAATATAATTGCATACGCCACTGGCAAAAAATCGAAGGTTGCTTACGCGTTGGCTAAGACGGGAACCGAACCGATGAGTTCTGTAAAAACATACGCCTCAACTTAGCATGAAGCATTGAGGATAAGGAAGAACTCACGACATGCCCAGAAGACGACTAGGAATTCGGGGCAATTGCGAGAACAGATCCCTACTCTGTCTCCTAGTACCAAAAAAGTATTAGCGCTAAGTATCTTCTTTCATTGAAAGTACAATACCTTTGCTGACGCCATACACATCGCGGAACAAACCTGCAGCCTTTATGGCTTGGTCGTGGGTTTGCTGATAAGTCAATCGCTGTTCTTCAAATACGATGTAGGTTTCTTCTGCATACTGCTCAACGGATGCGATCCAAAAAGCGCGCAGGGATGGCCACAAATTTTTATACACGCGTTGCAGCCTTCCGTCAACAAGTCGCGTCTCTATTTCGTGGAGACTTCCAGGCGCGCAGAGAATGGCATTTGCTAGATGTTGGAGGTCAGAAACATCGAAGAAAACGAACAGTGTGTGCGTACTTTCAGCTAGCGTTCGTTTCGGGGCCCAAGACATCGGTGGTGGCGGAAAAACGAGAAGACGACAAGACTTAAGAGGGTCCCAAACAGGTTTATCTTTGATGAAAATCACCAGTAAGACTGTCATTCGCGGAACATCGCAGTCTCGGGGCTATAACATAAGAGTGATGTTGTGAGAAAGGACCTGCCTTCTCCGAGGGGTGATGCATTTCCGCGGTTTTGATGTCTTGCCCCAAACAGCCAGTGCTGCTTGTGGCGTTTATCCGAGTCCATTTTAGTACCAGCGTCTGCTTCTTGGAATATCAGAAAGAAGCGCTGTTTGTCAGTTGTGCTGCTGTTCAAGGAATTTATGAGTCCCAGATTGATGGGTATCATGAGGTGGGGGACGTGTCCCTATATAAGGAGATATCGAACGCAATCTGTGTTGCAGTTCAGGACTCCGAATCGGAAGAGAGGTGCTTTCGTTTGGAGAGCTAACTAACCATTGAATTCACATATATGGATTAGCTCGGCCCGTGCGCGGCCCTAGTGAGGGTGTTAGTGTGATGACACCCATGAATGTGACTGCATATTGCAGAGGTCTTATTTCTTCTGCATCACGACAAGGTGTAAAGTAACAGCTTACGACGCATTGGACTACCGCTTTCCCAAACCTTCCCATCCTTCGAGATAGATGCAGAAGCCATCTGCATGACGGCGTTGTGTATTCCGATTCGAAGGGGGATCCGTATCAACAATAGACTGCGAAGCATTCGAGTCAAACTCAACTTGTATTCACTCTTAGCCGACATGCCAATTTTCCCGGAACTGCAAAGTGTTCGGAAAGAGTCAGGGCCCCGGTCTTTGACTGCTTGAAAAAGACATCAAGTCTTGGTAGATTCATTCCGCGGACATGATGGAAACAAGGCAAGAACAAACCTGTGGAACGGCTTATCAGGAAAAACTCCATTTGGCGCGGATAACCGATGAACACTTACTACATCCCATTGGTCCACAACTGCCGAGTGGATGGACGTTTAAAGTGCATCTAGGTGCATCTCCTGACGGAGATTTGGCCCCCGATTTCATCATCGATACTAGCATGCTCCTGAGAGTCAAAGCTTGACATCTGCGATTGGGTGCCTCCTCTGGAATCGGAATGAATTTGTGGTCAGGCCACATGGTGATTTGCACCCGTGGAGGCATGTGAAGCGGTTGAAACTCAGGAGAACATGAGGGATTTCGACATAGGGCTTTGTTTACCGCGGCATCAATCTAGACAATAAGGCATTACGTGGATCGAGGTCTTGGGTTCATCTGGATTAAGTTGATGAAAAGGGACATTATTCGCATACCGTACAGCAACCGTAGAAACGTCCTGGAAGCTCTCACCCGGTAACATGGCTTTAACGTTTAGACTTTGCGAGTATATGAAATAGTTGTGAGTAACAACGAGGGGCAATGAGACGTCGAGGAACCGTCCTCGGTGAGCCGACGTCGACGGAAAGAGGAAGAGGCGGGCAGTTTGCCGTTGTTATCATCAAGTGTTATTGCGCTGAAGCGAAGCCAACCATTCTTTTCCTCTTTCCATAATGCAAGGCCCCGATGATCTCGAACCAATCGTTCGTATCCGAGAACTGAAGAGAGACAAAGTCAACTTTGTTCTCGAGAATGTTGACCTTGCGTGCGGCATGATTTTGGCCCAGAAGGCGTAATGCAGACGGTCTGACTAAGTGTGCAGGTTCGCGAACTCGTTCAGGCGGGTCGTAATGGCAGATATACCGACAGTCGGTGAGTCTATAACATTGAATTTATCAAGAACACTGTAACAATTGGACAATCAAGCGATTGACATGGTCGAAATCGAAACCAACACGACCGTTCTTCCTGACGAATTCATTGCCCACCGACTGGGAATGGTGCCACTGGTCAGCGCAAATTGCGACGAGGGTATCCGATATACCAGAGCAAGAAGTTTCCCATCTTGAGCACTATATATACTGATGATCTTGTAGGATTGCACATGCATAACTTATTGCTCATTCTGTTCAATCACACTGGTTCTGCATGTCTCATGTCATGACTCCGTCACCATGGATGTCACAAGCAATCACCTGGATGTCATGCCCCCCAACGATTACGAGTTGCAGGACGGAGATGAACTGGCGAAAAGAAGTGAAGACTTTGGTCATCCTGTAGGCAAAAGTGCGTCACAATGGACCTTCTCGATCGTTTCGATTATTGACACAATTCTTAGACCAACCCGGTACCCACCCTGTGCTGCTATGTAAGATACGAAAAGGGCAGGAACTCAAAATAAAATGTATAGCAAAAAAGGTATGTTTACCAATTCCATCGCCTGGCCAATACTTCATGCAGCCGCGCAGGGTATCGCGAAAGAACATGCCAAATGGTCACCATGCTCCGCCGTTTCCTTCGAATACGATCCATACAACAAACTGCGACACACGACATATTGGTTTGAGACAGACGAGCGTGGTGAGTGGCCGGTGGGTGAAAATGGTCGGGAAGAGGATCCACCACGGGAAGATGAAGTTTTCAACTTCAATGCGAAACCTGGGAAGTTCTATTTCGAGGTGGAGACAGATGGTAGTCTTGGTGCGCAAGAGGTGATCATGAAGGTGCGTAATAAATCCGCGCTCTAGGATCGTTGGACAGAACACATTTCTTAGGGACTTGCGGAACTTCAACGGAAACTGGCCAACGTTATCTTGGGCCTGAAATCTCAAGATGAATTGGACTTGATTACTGGCCCAGTGGCTGATCAAGGACTCAATGGTCATGCATCTCTTCCTACCGCGTCAGCAGGGCCTCCTACTGATGCATGGTCTGCCGGCGCTGCTACGGGCACATGGGGAGGGGCTACTGGTAACTGGGGCGGCAGTACCAGCCCTACACGCGCTGCTGGTGGTGGTTGGGGAGGAGGAGCGAGCCCAGGCTCAGCGGGCGGGGCCACTAGTGCTTGGGGCGGAGCAGGAGCCGGTACTGGTGCTGGCTGGGGTAGTCCGGAGCAGCAATCGAATGGATGGAACGTATAGGGAGTTCTACCCAACTGTCGATGTGTTTGAATCTTGGTCATTACTTGTATCTCTGCTTTCAATTGTCACTAATAGTAATAGAAACTATGTTTTGGTATATTCTAAGTAAAGAAGTCCGTGGTTGAGTGTATACATGAAGCAGGGCAATTAATTGTTGTGTGCGTCCAGCGCAAGGTAAGATCAGTTTCATGTCGCCGTGACATTTAGAATCGACGGTCCGGTCCATGATTATCGGTAGATGACCCAGCAGGCATCGGCATGGCGGTGGGCATGCGTATCTCAGCCTGGGCTCTGTCCTGGGCGTCCGTATATCCTCGGCGAGGACTCGTCATGTTCAGTTCGTCACTCTCCCCGAAAATGTTATCCGAGGGGTCCACTGTTCCACAGCCTTGATCAGCGGTCCGAATTTGGAGAGGCAACAGCGATACTCACGTAGGGCTGCGTTCCTGTCCGAGAGGCGCCATCCATTAGTAGGCGGGAGAGATGTGACCTCGTGCCTGCGCTCTTTGCGTTCCTCGTCTACGACTTCCTCATAAGGGACCTTGGTATATTTCGTCGGAGGTGGCTTTGCACCAGGATCGCCGCCGGGTCCGAAGATCTTAAGTTCAGCGAGGGCCGCCTTCAGAGCACAGATCCATTTGTTCCTCCGTTTTGCTAATGAGACATTTCAATATTGCTTCCATTGAGCGGCTGCAATGAGCGCACCTTTCAAAGCTCCTTGCTGAGCGTTGCTTTTATATTTGATATCGGCGGACAAGGTCATCTTCTCTTGCTCCGGGAAGTCTTTGACGGCGACATCAAACACGGTCTGATAGTCTCGCTTATTCTCCACGAGGAATTTGAGCATTTTTTCGCGCAGGGCCTCCAGATCTTCGAAAGTCGTGCCATAACTGACGTCGAAAGGAAACGCCTCAGACATCTAAAGTCAAGCAAGAATTAATTCTCTGATGTAGCAGAACTAAGTGTCTGGGACAAACCTGAGGACTGCGCCGGATGTTTTGAATGAACTGAGATACACATTCTCTGTCAGTACTATGCCTACCCAGCGACAACGACAAGACCCACCTCTGAGTTCAGTTTAGTGTTCGGAGCTTGCACGTAAACACCGTTTGAATCCAGGAAGATCGTGCTCAGAAGCCTGATTTCCTTGACCGTGTAACTTTCTTTGGCCACATTCACTCTGTCGCCAACATCGAAGGGATGCTTGACGAATAGGAAGATGATGCTTGTCAGGACTTCCGCAAGACTTCCGCCGATGAGCCAACTCAAGCCTGCGAGTTTGGCGCACGAAATTAGATCTAGGGAAACGGGAACGGCGAACGGACGCACCGAGAACCAAGGTTCCAGCACTGGTGACTAGAGTCGCCACCTGAGCCTCCTATATAAAGGAATCAGCATCGTTTACAATGAACTCGATCATGTTTCACATACCAATGCAACTGCGATAATGAGCACCGCGATTACCACATACAACGACATGAAGATATTGTCCAGACGTCCAACAGCACTGTCTAGATCCTGCATAGAGTGTTCGATGGACAGCTGCTCGCGGTGGAAGTCCCTGCATCACCAAGGTCAGTCTCGTCCTGCAGAGTTTGTTAAACGATGCGCACATGCAAGCCATTTCAACCTCATCTCTAGAAGCGTCACCGTTGGAGTCCTTATCGAACAAGTTGAATGCCTGTTCGGCTTCTTCGTGGCTGTGGAAGAAGCGCGCAATATCATCAATAAGCATGAACTCTGCGCCAGGTTTCGTGAAGGAGTAGTATAGACGACGAGCAAGCTTTGCGAGGAACATCATTAACAAGTGGTCAATACATAGGTAATTGTGAAGCGAACATACCAATCGCGACTTGTTAGCAGATTCCAGGGCCGTCTTGACCATAGCCGCGGGTGAATTGGGCTGCAGAACCGAACTGCGAAGGCCAGGTCAGACTCGCCTATACTATCAAGGAGAAACAGAAAAGAAATAATTCTTACCTGCCAGTGATCTCAGACTAGTGGAGTAAATTGTATAGATTGAGTTACTGAGAGCAAACGAAGAGGCAATTACTTACAGCCACGTTGCCAAACGCCGTTGTAGTAGTAGTTGCCGCCTGTCTCACGCCTTTCATTGCCCTCTTGAAGAACTTTCTAGGATTGAGTGAGGTGCCTTTCTCGGGACCGCCAGCCCTGAGGGTATCAGATCGTCCGGGGATATCGACAGAATTCCGGTACAGAATAACGAGTGTCCTGACAGCGAACTTTTGCTCGGCGATACGCTCTGTGGGAACCAGGCACGGATTAGCATTGAGTACCAGGAACGGGCACATTCATAGTCTCACCAGCGTACGACCGTTCGTGGAACTTGCCGGCAATCCACTGAATAGCGAACTTCTCGAACAGCAAGACAGCGGCGCATAGGAAGAAGGCAAAGAGGAGTTTTCCGATGAAGTCAACGGTGTTGATGGCCTTGCTTGTTGCATCGTGTTGCTGGTTATCGATGAGGGGATTCCAGCTAACCCATACGGCGAGTGTCCATGCGAATAACGCTACATAACTATAAAAGAGCCATTAGTAGGGTGGAGAAGGGAGAACAAGTGCTAGCGCATACCGGTGTAAAACCAGGGCCCAATCGATGTAACGCCTTGTTCCGATAGCTACAACTCCTAATGTGGCTCGAATAATGGCCGGAAAGATTCGCCTGGAACCGACTGTCAGTAGAGAATACATATAAACGCCATTTGCACTCACGCTACAGCTAAGGCGCCCCACCATCCTTTAGATAGGCGTCAGTACTGAGTCAATGAACAACGATTGCGTGCCAAATTCACCTCCCCAGACAACACTGAGCCATATGCTCCACCAGATAAGTTTTACGCCCCAGATCTGTCATCGACATGAGACGGGTTATATTTTTGGCAAAACTTTCTGACTGACCTTCGCATTAGGAAATTTCGTCAATGACAAAATTCCAGGGATCCAAAGAATAGCCAAAACAGGTATGATGAAAATAATCCATCGCGTTACAATGGAGAAATTGAGGAGATAGTGGTAAAGTTTGGCCAACTACGCTGTGATTCAGTAAGAGAACCATATGATTCGGACATGTAACACACTTTATTCTTGGGCACATCCCCGTCCGCGAACGCCAGATGGCTCTCGCTCGCATTCCTCGAGTCAAACTCTGTATACCCATGCTCAAACTTCCGCACGCCACTTAAAAGATCCCAACTGGAGGTGCTCGAGTGGGTGTTCATGACTGGACGTCCAGCGCGTTCAGCTTCATCGAGTGATGGTTGTTGTTTCATTTCTATAGTTTCGTCCTTCATGTGGACGTGTCGTGGATTCCCTGGTGCAGGTTGTGGTGGAGATGGCGATGCCCGTCCTGGAGGGTACATATGTGCTTGAGGGGAAGATGAAGAAAGAGAAAGAGAACGAGAGATAGGATTTTCCTGTGCGGTATAAGATATAGAGAGAGGGTCCCCTTGATTGTTGTCGTGGTGGTCGTTGAGGTCAGACCTGTCGTTTGCTCCAACAGGGCCATAGCCTTGATGGGTTGCCGAATACATAATTTCGAAATTCCTTGTGCTTATTCGGCACAACAAATTATGCTCGGGCCAGTCGCAGGATGAGTACTGGAAGTTTAGGAAAGTTTAGGGTGCTGTTTATAGAATTCCTTGCTCTGGTCTGCTCTACA
>CEMG01178210.1:0-15599 GCA_001179705.1 Baeospora myosura
AATGAGAGACGTGGTACTGCGTTATGTTTATTGCAGTCATATACATCGTTCGCGCACGACAACATTTCCGAATACGATATGGCAAAAGAACGAATGATGAACAGCAGAAATGACAGGTAAATCAGGATGACCAAGGTAACGGCCAGATCGCCAGAGGGAAAACACCACAAAGAACGTCTCCGACGCCATAAGAGACACATAGGTTACAAAAGCAGTGGATCGTGACCACGAAATGTTGAAGCGACGATAGGATCCAAATCGCACAACCATTCATCCAACGTACACCTCCGACATGCGACGTCCAACCTGAACTAATCGCAGCGCAGCGCCATGCCCCCACAGCAACAGGAACACGCACTTCAAACGATGCAGAAAGACAGAGGAGAGAAGAGAGAAGACGGAGCGAAGACTGAGGGGACCAAAAAAGACGAAGAAAGAGCTCGGTTAGGAGGGGTAGGGTGTAGGGGAAGGACATGACGGGTATAACGGTCGCGAGCGGTGAGGACCGAGGCAAGAACCTCGAGCGAAGTAGAGTATACGACAAAGGGAAAAGACTTGAGAAAAGACCGCAACGGGTCCGCCAGCCTGACTGAATGCCGTCCACCGGCTCGGCCCCGACTCCGCAGGGAAGGAACGCAACGAGTCGCAAGAAAGAGCGAAGGAGAAGTTGGAGGTGAAAAGGAGGAAACGAGAAGCGAAGATAAGGGACAGAGGCGAAGACGATCAGGAAACAGGGAAAGGCAGGATAACCGTTCCATCAACCGTTTGCTTTATCTGACAGACTGACGATCACTCAGATGACACCGAGTTACTTGACACATGGCACGGACTCCTGGGAAGAGTGCTTCCAATAGCGCATGTAGCATCCAGGTAGATGATCTCAGCCCTATGGGGCACGATAGGGTCATAGATTCCCTCCATAAAAGATCTCTCCGATACACGACACACGACGCTGCGACGGAGGATCTATACACTAGAGCAATTGTCAGCCTAGGATACAGCGACACGGAGACACGAGGGAGAACACGGCGTAGTGCAAAAGGAGGACGATCATGATTACGTTCAGCAGAACGTTACACACCCTAAAGCATCCAGACTCTCCACGATCCATGTTACATAGTAGACACGTACACCAACACCTCTCCCTTCGTCATTACCACTCCGCACCTCAACGCCTAATCGCATGCAGCCAGCTAGATGTTCCTTCGATCGCGCCTATCGATGAAAGACACACTCAGCACCACGTTCTTCGTATGCGAACCAATGGAGGACGACTAACCTACGCCGACCTTTGCCCGACCACCTCTTTGATGTTGGACGGAACTCCCTAGACGCTAGAGCCGGTGTCAGCGCAGGTACACAGGGACGGGGAAGTAACGGCGCCATGAAGGGGAGCAAAGACGGAGAAGGAGGAGGGAAAGGAGACGCAGGAAGAGGAAAAGGAATCATGAAAAGAGCGACTGTAACGTACCTTCGGCTTCCCGACGACCCATTGTCGCCTAAATGACCCACGTTGGACCCTTCCTCTCATCGTTGACACTTCCCGGCCAAAAACGCTCAACCGCACGCGGTCAGACGTATGTTCGGTGAACCTATTGAATAACAGCACCATTAGCGCCACTTCCTCCAAATCCGAACCAGGACGGGGAGAACTCACCCGAGCTTGCGCGTTGTGATGCTTCCAGGACTTCAAACGAGCGCATGCTCGTCGGTGTTGTCGACAGACGCGGCGTCGTTCTTCACCCTGCCACAAACGTTGTGCCGGCGTAGCGCTGCAGCATTCGAGATGCCCTGTCATCTACAACCATATGAGCTTCTCGGCGACGAATATTCAGAACCATATGTGCAATGTTGATGCTTGGTTTGGGGCACACAGACCGCGACGGGAATGGGCCGTGATTGATCAAAGATGTGGCACCAATACACGACGACGATTCTAAGGATTAGAGATCAGCGGGGGAAGAGAGACGGGAAGGAATTATGGCGCCACCAAGAGGGATGGAGACGGGTACAAGAAGGGCGAGCAGGGCAGAAAGTGGAGGAGGAGTAGGACGTAGAAGAGGGGAATGAAAGGGAGGCGGAGAGGTGGAGAAGGAGAAGGACGGGGAGTCAGAAAAGAACCACAAGCAACGTACCTTCAGCTTTCGGCTCCTAGCAACGCATTTCAGCCATGGGTGCGTACGTTCCACCCCTCCCTTCGGGTCGGGCACGTGGCAGACTCCCTGGTGCTGAGGACGAGAACTAGTGTCAGCGGGGGCAGATGGACGGGAAGACGCGATAGGGCTACAGAGGGAGATGGAAGGGGGCAGAAGACGGGATAGAAGGAGTAAAACTGAGGGAGGCGGAGGAGGAGGACGAGTAACGGAAAGAAAGTCAATGTAACATACGTTCAGCTTCCGCACCCAAGAAACGCATCGTCGCCTTGCGCGCATACGTTCCACGCCTACCTTCGTGTTGGACACAGCGAATTTCCCTTCATTGAAATCTATCGTGAAAAGACATGATCAGCGGCAGTTATGATGTAGAATGAGGAGAACTGACCTACGTCTGCGCTTTTTGACGCCCCTGGTCTCTCGAACATCTGCTCTCCAAAGACCTCGACAACCGAGGGCCCGACCTGTCGTCTGACCACAAACGTTGGCGGAAAGCCACGTAGCACTAGCCCTGCCAAACTGGGCCCCATGTCGGTGTATTCAGAGTTGCACTGTGGCGATCGGCGTTCATTTGAGAGGGTCTTCGCGGCAACGAGGCCCCGATGCTGAAGGTATGATGGAGATAGATCATACCAGTCGGATGTCCAAGGCATGGCGCGCGGTGAAGTGAGGTTTGGCCGATGTGGGGTGCAAATTTCATGGGAGACGATCTTCCTACGGACTAGAGCGAGGGTCAGCGCGGGGCATTGGAATATGGGGACATAAAAGCGCCGCCAAGGCAAATGGGGAATGAGGAAGAGGAGGATAATAAGGCACTGAGAGAACGTACCTTTGGCTTCCTTGCGATCGATTGTTGCCAAGTAAACTAGCCTCCCCCTCCCTTCATCGTTATTATGCCACGGCCACGGTGTTCTGTGAGTATGGATCCTATCGAAAAAAGATCATGAGCGTCACTTCCATCAAAGGTAAAACCGTATGAGGAAAACTCACCTCAGCCTTCGTGTTCCGATGCTTCAGATGCCGGAGTCGCGGTCCCCTGGGCCTTTGGGATCCGAGTCTGCCCTCTGACGTCTTCAGACATGGACAGACGGAGAGAGTAGTGCCCACGAAAGTTGATAATCCTAATATGCGCAAGTACGGATACAGATATGCGTCCCCAGTCGCCGCCACCACAGCATCGCAGACGGACACGGCTTACACAAGGCCAGCGCGCCAGCGGCCAAACCGATACGGAGTCTTGAGGCATTGAAAAGCGGATTCAGGGCTGATTGAACGAAGCGACACGTAGATCTCATCAACGGCCATCTGGAGCAATGACCGTCAGGCTCTGGATGAACATGAGCAGTAGCTATTGATTTGGCAGGCGTCGCGGTGGGAGACAAGTGGGGGAAGAATCAAAACGATTCAATATTCATGCTGACATAAGACCGCGGAAGTTGCCGGGCGGGCGCTTAATGCCTCCACAGCGCACGCCACACCAACCTGCCAGCAACCTGCAGCCTTCGTGAAAACCACTGTCAGACTGTAGGCATCAGCCATGCCCTTGCTGCAGAGTCTGCGACTTGTCGCGCGCTGTTTCCAGCGATTTTCTGCGAGCATCCATCGACATCGGTTACAGAAATTCCTTCCAAAGGCGCAGCGGCATCACTGGCAACGATCCTGTCTTATTCGATGGGGAATCCCGCCTTATAGACTTACTATCACACAACTTCCCAAGTGTTCGGGCCCACTCATCTCAAGACATATCGGATACTTCAATTTCGGATTCTACTATCAATGCCATCGTCATTCACGAAAAGATCGTCGAAGGCCTCGCATAATCAACAAACACCATGCCATCCTTTTGATCCCAAATGGATATCGTTGTGCATCGCTCAAGTACGTCAGGTCAAATTAACTCTCATGTTTCGAATCCATAAAGGATATCAATACCAACATCGAGGAATCAAAACGGTCACCGCCGAATATGAAAGTGCCGAACACTTCATCGTCTCCTCGAATAGAGGGATGGCCCCGGGGCCAATCTCAGCCGTCACGGTCAAAGGGCGCAGTTCAATTCAAATACAATTACACGAAGAAATACTGGTGACGTAGCAGGTTGTACAGAGGGACGCATAACTGGGAAAGAAACTGCTGGAGAGGCATGCTACATGGATTTCTGCTCCTCCGCCGGCTTGTCGAAGCTCAAGGGATGGATGCGTTCATATTCCGTTTTATCATCCAGCTCTTTACCATCCAGCCCTTTACCATCCAGCTCCAATTCCACCTGGTAGACTCCTCGATCCCGCCTATTCTCCCCCTCCTGCGTAGGAGCATATACGGAGACACACGTAGAGCACGGTCTGGCCATTGATGGCCTCTCAGACGCTGGTCTGACATCCTGCAGTATGAACTCATTGTCTGCATAGTCTGTTTCCAGATCGGTGGACTTGACACTATCCCACCTGTTAAAAAACCTAGCGTCCAACTTTTCCACTAGTGCTTGTTCTGTCAGAGGAAGTCAGAACTCAAAAGTGAGTGATTCGAGGAAGAAAGAGACGCACTCATAATCCGTATATTTCTGATGTCAGTCGAGCTTTTATGCACGTCCTCGAGCTTCGTCAAGGAGAGAAATTTGATTGCGCTCCAGTTTCCGAACTTCCCCTCTTTGAAGTGCTCCACAACGCACCCATGGAGCATGGTACACTCCAAAACATAGCCTGATTCACCAAACGATTCATTGGCCGTGCTCGCAATGGCTGCCGCTCTCGCTCCAGGATCGGAGATCCTATGCGCGGTAGAGAATTTGAGTGGAGTGTTACCTTTAACAAGACTCCCCCTGAAGGCATGTGCAAGCTCGTGGTATGTCACAGCAACGATAAGGATTTTCAAACGCATACTGGCCTGGGGATCGGTAGGCGTAGCTGTCTCATAGGCAAGACAGAGGTCGTAATTGAAGTCAATGACGGTTCGTTGACCACGAGTCCATGACTCAGGATGGAGGCGTTCCGTCCATGCATGCACATAGCGATCCGAGGACGCCATTTGGCGCATGCGGATCACGGGGAATAACTTCAGGAAAAAGTCCCGGATAGCAGTGTCATCTATGTCCCGATAAGTATGATCTCCATTGCTGTTCCGATTCTCGGTATCGAGCAGGATGGGGAAGTAGCAGTGTCGCAAGGTTCGGCACTTTGGATCATCGCGAGGACCAGTAAGGCTCTTGTGGATGTCCAAAAAAAGTTTTTTCACAAATGGTAGGTCGATACTTCCCGGGAAAAAATCCTTTTGCTTGTCCGGAGTCGTGTTTTCTTCTGCGAAAGACAATTGAGGATCAACATAGACTTGTACGAGGTCCGTGTTATGGGGACTTACGCGGACGTTTCCGGGAGACAACTGTGAAACCCAATGTCGACCATGCAGGGCTCTTCATGAACGCGATAATATCACTATGTTCATATTTGGGGCCCTGGCCAAATTTCCGGCCCTTGTGTATGTAGATCTTTGGCGTCGTCATTTCTGAAAAGTAGGTTAGGATGTGGATGAAGGGTTTGTTTAATGGTTACCCATCTCTGTTCCCGTACTTATACTGGAGCCCGATAGTGCATTGACATTCGGCCCTGCCTGCTGCATCCATCATTCTACAATTTTGAATCCCATTCCATGCAGTTTCGTCTGTAGAATGAATTGACGCAAAATTTAACATCAAGTTGGAGACAATATCTTGCAGCATCCAAATTTGTCGGAGACTCCGAGACAAAGAAATGCTCGATCCAGCGATCCAACAGAATGAACCACCCGGCCCGACTGAGTTTTTGTTTATGATATCTCGAGTTGAATCAACAGAAAGTTTTGGTTCCCGTGCCCGCAGAGACTACGTACGATAACGACATATTAGCATGCCCGGAGCACCAGAGTTGTGAGCTTCCTATGCATTGCAGAGGTCATTGTTGAGCAGCAGCCATCATTTGATGCGGTACTGACCCGGTACTTATGCCAGGTTGGAAGTCTTTTGCGTGACTCTCCGAATACAGTAGTTCCGATTTTGAGCTTGCAAATTTCACCGATTTGTCGCAACATTGCGTACTATCTACCAGGGTACTACTACCTACCAACCTCGCAGAGGCTGCTCCGGGAATACAGTAGAACAGCAAACAAGACGCGGTACACAAAAACCGCGGGATTCCATATGACTAGTGATCTAGAAATCAGGGCAACCACGTTCACCGGCTCCAGTGAGAGATGAAACGTGTTACTCGGGGGGAATACAGGGAATTAATGATCATAGGGAGAGCCGTTCAAACCTGTCGTGAGGACGGAGGCGCGTAGCATACATTTTCGTGCTGATGTATGCAGCACGGACCCTGACTGTTTTCCTTCCAGGGGCCGCACCGGTAAATCTATCTACCCGGGTTACCGCATATTTCGGGTGTCCATTTTTTGAAACGCTTCACCTCACCTGCGACCTCACCTTATCTCATCAGAATGTAAATTGATGCAGGTTTCTGCCCGAGGCGAATTTGTTGGGATATCATGGGAAATCATAGGCTATGATATCCCAACAAATTCGCCTGGGTTGGCAGGATTCATAGGTGTGAATGTCGGTCCGGACCTCGGGTTGTCCATTTTGCGCAACACTTTCCAATTCCTGGTCACAAGCAAAACAATCGTCTCTGAATGACTCCCCGGAGCGAGATCGTTTGGGTCCGCTGCAAATTGGCTATGCTTGGGGCCGAGTCTGTGCCGAGCGCAGATGTGATGCGGCGACGTCACAATTTCCATATGAAGGGCGTGGGAATGACTATAGAATGACATAAAACTGTTGAGAGCGATCTGTAAATGTCCTCCCAACCGAAACCCACTGTTTCTCGCCATTTACCATCATCACTCACAGGCAGAACCTCACGCATTCGAAAGCAATATGCAGCCATTGGACCATCTCACTCCACCTCGCACTCTTGTCAGAAATGCCCTGTTGTCGACTCCATCCTCCCGAGTCGCCTTCCTGCCCATCATACAGCAGGAGACTATCTACAATTCTTCCAATAGATCCTTTCAACCTTCCGCTGAGGTCGATTTGAAATCGATTCTTGGCTTCATCGAGGATTCATTTCCAGTACTTCAGAGATGCTCACCTCGATATGTCGCCACGTGGGCAGATAGTTCCAACGCCGATTCTAAAGTCATTCTTATACACGGCAGGATAGCAGATGCACTGCTGTTGGCCAGCGCATCGGGACCACAGTCGATATCGGCATTGGCAATTCAATTTCTTGTGGTTGTGAATGTCGTACACCAGCTAGCTCATGCCATGCGTACACGCTTCGACTGCCAAACCCGCTCGACGCTTGATTCCACGCATTCACCCTACTATGTGGATGATGGAGTGTCGAGAACGTACCCAGAGGCAGGGTTCTTGGTAGAGGACAAGCTCTTTGGAGGAGTGGTCGGTGTCGTGTTCAAAAACGAGACCCGTGGGGATCGACCGCCGTTCTTTGAATTGGACTTCACAGAAATCGATTACTTCTTCCTACTTCGTCAAAACGAATCTGGAAATGAGGCTGCATATCGTATTGGTACGTGCAGAGTACACAACTCATTACATCCTACTCATTGCCAGATGAATACATAGATTTAACCGACATCATTGAATGGCTTCGTAAAGGCCAGCTAAAGCCGTTCGACATTCATAAATTGACGGCTTTAATTCCAGTTCCGAGAGAGCCTCGTCTACGGACTTGTGCAATGCTGAACTCGACGCACCTTCCAAGATATCCGGTCGGGAGTGAAGTCATTGATCCAGACGAAGAGCAAGGGGAGACAGGGATCCCACCCCCGCCTGAGGTGTCAATTCCTATTGTGATCAATAGGAATAAATGTGGCACCCATGCAGAGTACGAACGTAAACATAATTACTCCTAGGTTTTTTTGGCGCTTGGTAGTGTTCCATCCCAATTGTAACAACATTTCTTGCTCAACTCGTAATCTCTTTGCGCCTTCATCCTAGATTGCGTCAGTGAAGTCAAGGCTGAGGATCTATGTATCCCATACGACGTCGAAATGTTTCGTCATGATACAATAATGCCTGTCTTTCGTACGTCACTTGGCGGTGCCCCAGAATTCCTGATGCTATGTGGTCAAGGATATGACTGAATGGCAGCGGCGCAGGTCCTGCGCGACAATTTCGGATCTGGAGCCACACGAGAAGTAGGGAATATGGCGTCAAAAAGACATAGGATGAGTCCAGGGAACGTTCGATGAAGACTAAGGCAAGTTTCTGTGAGGCGGAATCAAATATCTTGCCGAGGCACATATTGGAGGGTATCGGTTGCAGATAACGGAACGAGATACACTGGAAGAGAACAATATACCTCTCCGAACAAATCAAGCTTCCCCTTTCCGCAACGGTCTGACACCTAGCGCGGGTGGGTATGCGCATAGAATGTCGCATCACAGTAACGCTACGCCTATAGGCGTTCCAACCTCAAATGTAGACCTGAAGCTGTCTACGGGATACATCATCAACTCTTCTGAATCCTGGAATACCGGCGCATACCGTAGTCACCCGTATTCTTGAATTTTCCGAGATGGCCAATATATTTCTTCATTAGGCGTCCTGTTGGGTTGTCGTCTTTGAGGAACTACATCTTTTTCTTCTCCTTTATGGGGTCCATGGACTGCCTCCAGGCACACTACGAGTTTGTTGAAAGCTCACGTTGCTGCAGTCCAGTCATCGGAATTCCTTTCTGCCCGTCAACGTCAGGGAACTCTACAGTCCTCGCCTCGGACAGTATGACTTGAGCCATTCCCGCAACCTGCCACGGAATCCGAAAGCAACTCGATCCCTACTTTCCTATCAATAATCAGACACCTTCCCAGCGCTCCAGATCTCACACCCAAAGAAATCCCTCGACCTTCAGCAGACAACAACACCGACTCCAGAACCATTGCTATCAGTACATGAATCGTTGACACCTTTGTTAAAGCAGTGGGCCATGACCCAATAGACGCGTCTGGCGTGGATCGCTCCATATCATCGTCGTACATTTCATACTTGTGGGCAAAATGAATATGAGATAAGACCGCAACCCATCTCCCGCCTCGATTCCCTAAGATTACGAGCAAGAACTCAGTGGAGAACAAGGCTACAACATGAAGATATACGCCAAAGAATGAAAGCAAAAGGACCAGAATGCACGACGTATAGCGATGTCAACACAGGCCCGAGCAAACTTTCCATATCATGGGCGCACCAGATCGTCCATCCTCGTCGCAGAACATTTTCAAAAAGATCATCGCCACCCTGCACGGAGGGCTGTTCCATCACTGTATAAGCAAGCATTGAAACATTGATGATCAACACCCAACAGGAAAGAACAAAAACACAAGATGGAAATGCACCACGAAGAATGAAACCGAAATGCATCATCCCGAAATCAACACTTGCCCGAGGGCGTCAATAACGTCTCGTATCCATACTCCACTCATCACAACCAAGGCGCTCCATTAGAAATGTATAGTGGAACAAAAGAGAGAATGAAACATAACGCGACCGTACGCGAGATATCGATCCTCCATAACATCCTCGATCGACCCATTCTCACTGCAGGGCTCTAACGAACCCGCTGATGCCCCTGCCCCGTTTCCTCCGTCAAATGCTGACCAGTTCGTCTCGGAGGAACATCGACCCGACTTGCTGTATAACTGCATCATCAGTCTTCATAATCTTCGCAATGAAAGTCAAGGGTCGCGTACCTCATACGCCACATCTCTCAAGCTACGTCAGACAAAGCATTCGTAGCCATGTCTGATGCCAACACGCTCGCCCTCCTACATGCTTCACGCAATGAGCGTATAGCTTGGGATCCAATGACTTGACGTTCAGCTGGTCGTCTGTGTCGACGCCACAAGGTGGGCTGGTGCGCTTTGAGGTCGATGGAGGTTACGTCGAGCGTGATGAGGCCGAGAGAGACGTCAAACGTTCGGGCGTTTTGTCTGCTCGGCCTTGAACATCTACGTCTCGTGAGCCTCAGGTTCAAAGCAGGCGACGGTACCCAGATATCCGTCTGTGATGACGCCCCAAAGCGTGCGGGTGATGCTGGCGCCGACGGAGGCGACGTGGAGCGTGATGAAGGTGAGATCCGTTGAACCCTCTTGTCTGCCTTTCCTGATGGCTTCTGAGTCCTACCGTACCCTTGGGTATCAGACCAGCCATCCGATGACAAGCTAGTCGACTGTGGTGTCTTCGCGGGACGCAGGAGCTATATAATGAGACCGACGTGGACAACTAAGAGTATCGTGACGAAGAAGAGCGTCATAACGCTTCTTCGACGTACGCCCCGGATGTCTTGTGCCAGAGGGCCAAGTTGGGTGTTAGTGACCGCCAGATGCTGCAAGTTCACATCAGCCTTCGTGGTTGCGGAACGCAAAGATGAAGACCACGCACCAGATACGCACGACACACTCTAACCCACGTCGCAAGACACGTCTACGACGACGCATATCGGAGGTCCTTCCTCCCCGACACCCCCGAGCCTCACCCGTCCAGATAAAGCATCCCACGACTAGAAGGTTGCCCCCCGTGTGACGCCGCAAAGCTCAGGGGTGGAGGCGACGACAAGCTCGGCGAGGGTGGTTTGACACCCAAATGGTCGCCTCAGGACGCGTTGGGACGTTATATTGGCCGCTGAGGCGTCCTTAGGCGTAATGAGAGTGAAGGTTGATCGAACTTTGTGTCTTCGATGAGCGCCACGGCTGCTTGGTGATGCTGAGCCCAATGCAATCGACGTGGTGCAGGACGAGGGCAACACTGCCTTGTATCTTCGGAGGGACGCCACGAATGAATCTGGGAGGATTTGAGCGTCAGCGGAATGTTCACCGGCAAACAGAGATTGGAGAAACATAGAGGAAGTGGTGGGGTAGGTGAACGTGTAGGAGGAGGGAAGGAGAGGGGTGACATGTATGGCAAATAGAAGTGGAAATCAGGAACAAGGTATGAGCGACGACATACATCGTTAGAAATCAATTTCATCCATCTTTGACCATATCCTCCCGAATTCTCCAACACCTCCAACGACGATAACGCCCTGCGAGCAGGTACTGTAAATGAAAGAGCTCCGTCAGCCAATGATCGCGAACGCGAATGAGAAGCGAACACCGACTTATAGAATCTCCTTCCAGATCTTGACACGCTATATTCTTCAGCGGGGTAGTGGATTGCCGCGAGGTGGAGCCGCGCTGACCGTTGCCGTCCATGATGCCTCCCTGTCCGTTCAAGCGCACTTTACGTGTGGTATGCTGGTCGTCTCTTCAGCCGAGGTGTCGCACCCACCATACCCACCGGAGCATGTTCTCCAGTTAACAGGACGCATGCACGACGCTGTGCAGGCTCTGAGCGATGTACAGCACGACGAGAACGATGTGTTGGTAGATTGGTATGTTCTTGATGTACGCCACAGGATGCTGCCGAGGTAAAGGGGAATATCAGAACGAGATTCGAGAAAGGGGGACGAAGGGGATCGAAAGCGACATGGAGGAGAGGATAATGACGACGAAGAGGAGTACGAGCAAAGGGGAAGAAAACGTACGAGAGTTCAGCGGTCACCGATGTGTCTTCAATGTACGCCACAACGTCCTGCGGGGTGCATTAGCATGATGAACCGGGGAATAAGGACGTAGGAAAGCAGCAGAAGTAATAAACGAAGCCAGCAAAGAAGATAGACTTCAAGATGTGAAGACAGTAACGTACACTTAAGGATGATATCCAAAGCACAACAGGTGTCGCCTACCGCCAATTCTCCGGCCTTACAGAGCACAAGAGCACGGCAATGTTGCTTGCAGATGCACTCAGGGCAGTATCACAAAGAGTATCGAATGGTCTCTGTCAACGAAAGTCGATGTTAGCCTTCGAGTTCTAGATGCCAGCACGACACGACCGAGGAGAATGGCAACTCACACAGTGTCCGTCGTAACGCCTCAAGCAGCTCTGACAAATCCCATACACCAAGGGCTCTATGCTATACCCTCCATCATTCGACGATATCATCCAGGCCTGATACGCGCCAGACATCGTCGTCACGCTGCCAAGTTGGTAAGTCATTGCGGAAGACCTGGGTCTTAGAGGCCGCGGGAGGATTATTTGGCAGTCATAGACGGTTTGATGGCCCTATAGTGGATGGCGACTGCATGACGAAGGGCAATATCGATTGGGACTGGCGTTGATACCCCAGATGACAATCTACGGCAAGTCAAAAAACTGCGTCAGAATACCTTCCACAGGAAGCGGATTGGAATTTGATTCGACGTACCAGTGGCGACTCTTCCTGAGCCATGCAGTGATCATGGCTTGAGTCTCCCGAATCGTTGAAGCCGAGGATGCAAGACGTAGTGAGTCTGACGAGCTGAGGGAGGAATTCAAAGGCAAGAAACGCCGGCAAAAGCCGCAAAGAGACTGACGTGGAAAACAAGAGGTGATGAGAACATATTTCCTCATTGAGAATTCGGCTAGTTCTCTCCCCCCACCACAAGCTACGCGTCGTCGCCGACTGCTTTGTTTCACCACATGCCTCAGTCACTACAGAGCCTTCTCGACTTTGTGAGGGGATCACTGATATCCGACGCCTCCATCCATCGCACATTTCTCTCCGTAATACGCCATGAAGGTCTACTGGAGGGAGGAAGCTTGACCAAGGGGTCCGCTGATTCCTTCGAGGCTTCGTCAGGATCCCCTTCCAAGGAAGAATCACACCTCCTCCAAAGATTCTGGTCAGAATTCTTACCGACATTGACGATTAAGTCTACGTTTTACCTGGACACCCCGTCTGCTACGTCTGCAGTTGTTGAGATTGCATCGTCCTTGGCTCGTTCCGCTGCTGATGACGCTCACGATGCTCAATCATCTCTGGCTGCACAATTCTGCGTCATTGTCAGCATCATCCATCAGATCGCTCACATCTTTCAGGAAGATTTTTGGCGCCACAGTGGTGACAGTCAGTCCGATCAGCCACACCATATCATGGACGCTCAGAGTATGGGAATTCATCGAGATGCAGGGCCTGAAATAGAGATGGGTGTTCTTGGGGGGACTGTAGGTGTGGTTCTGCGTGACGAAGCTCTGGGAGAATTGCCTCCGTTCCGCAATCTCGACTTCCGGCGTATCGACTATTTCTTCTTGTTGAGTCGCGATCAGAAGAGCTATCGTCTGGGTACGTCCATGCCGCCATTCCTCACAGGGCGGAGCTGATTGATATGTCTACAGACATATCCGCCATCGAGAGATGGTTCAGGGACAATAAGTTGGCGCCATTCGACGTTGGAGCACTCAAAGCTTTAGATCGCACCCCAGACCTCCCAGAACTTCGGTCTTGTGCCAGACTCAACTCAACATTTCCGCCACTACCGCCGCCGATCATTATGCGCGACTCGTCGCCCCCAGAATCTCATATACAGGAGCCTACGTACAATTGGTGTGGCACGCACGATGCCGACCGTTCAGACTCGGATTCGGATGATCCGCCCAGACGATACGTGATTCATCCGTCGGAGAGTTGAATCGATAATATCGTACGGATGAATTTGGTTTGGGCAAAGAGATGACTAGGATCACGTCGCTTTACCCATCTTCCAATAGTGTGGTACCCATTTCTTAAATTAACCAAAGTCCACCTCGTAGTTCTGGACGGTCAGTAGAAGCCCTGAGCATGTGGCATTGATAGGCGCACTTATTATCACAGTTTCATCGACGGGTCTCAATACACGATTACATTGGTTCTGTCGGATATGTCGGTGAAGCTCCGCCGATGCTTGTGGCGTGCGACCATCTTCTCGTAAGCGACTGTTGTTTGAACACGACGACTGTTGAAACATTCACCTTTGAACGTTGAGCAGTGACCACCTCGACGTTACCTTCCAATTCATCAATTTCTCCCATCATGCCTCGATCGCTAAGCGACCTCCTCAAGCTCGTACATGAATCAATCACTTCTGACTCCTCCCTCGGCCATGCCTTTGTTTACGCAGTACGCGACGACACACTGACTCTGGGCTCAGCCCAGCCTTATCAGAGGCTGTTAGGATGGCCACCAACTCCGAATGAATCGCTCGTTCTCCAAGAATTCTCGTCTATGACCCTCCCCATTCTCCAGATCAGCTCTCCTCTGCGAATCCGGCCTCGCGAAAAGCCCGCGGTAGTTGAGATCAACTCAGACTTAGCGCTATTCGCGACCAATGATGTGGTTGACCCACATTCCGCATCAGCCGCACAGTTCGCCGTCATTGTGAGCATCGTCCACCAGATTGCCCACATTCTTCGAACTGTTGTGCGGCGCCACAGCGGCCGCACTACCCCGCCTTCCATTGATGAAGACGAAAGGCATAGCGAAGCAGATCTCCTCGTAGAAACCGCTATCTTCGGTGGGATCATTGGGATAATCCTCCGTGACGAAGGTCCCAGAGAGCAGCTTCCGTTTCAGAATCTTGACTTCCGCCGTGTCGACTATCTGTTTCTGCTAGTCGGCGATCAGACGGCCTATCGCCTAGGTATGTCTATATCATCCCCTTTTCCTGGCCGATCCGAGGAGTTTAAACTGACTTGAATGACCATGTTACAGATATTTCCGATATTGATACATGGTTCGCGAAAAACTCATTGGCCCCATTCGATGTCGACAGACTCAAAGTCCTGGATCCCCTCCCAACTGCTCCCCGGCTTCGGGCTTGTGCTTGGCTCAACGACATTGAATATCCCAAACAAAAGACAATCATACGACAGCCTTACCTCAGTGCTCGCTCGACGCCAGACCGTTCGACGCCAGACCCAGACGAATTCTCCAGGGGCTGTGGCATCCGCGACGAGTAGGATGGTCGGATGCGGAGGTCGGTCAGAGTTTGAGCTGTGAATGGACAAATAAAGATCTCTCATGTTCAGAAGAGAATATTAGAAACTCAGGACGATGCTTTCCTTGGAATAAGGAAGGCCGACGCGTTCTAGATCGAAATCGCCGAAACAAACTGCTACAGTCTACTGACACGTCTTCGTACAAACTGAACATTCTTGTGACTGGTGTTTGTCGTGTGCGTATGAGCAATGCTCATATCGATAAGTGGCTTTGAAACTCAAGCATGATACAACATAGCCAAGGCCCTCCGGGCGAACCTGACCAGTTCGATTTGTTGATTTATTTATTGATATCTTACGATTTGAAACCCTCGAAAACTAACGTTGCTGGAACGATTCCCTCGCTACACCTGGGTGTATGTAGACATGTGAACATGTACCGAACCGAACGGCACACGTCACCACACGGATGGTTGAGCAAATATGCCTGAATATTGCCAGTGGGCACTTTGTCGTTGAGGCGGAATGCGGCACGCTCAGATGCAAGGACAACACACATCTCAAACCAGCTTATGTGAAGAGAATATAACCATGCAAAAGCTGTCGACACTGTTTGTCGTCAGAAAGGTATG
>CEMG01178215.1:7768-18869 GCA_001179705.1 Baeospora myosura
ATCAATACGTGAATCAAGGGTAAGTAGGCTTTGTGATTTTCTCTCTCCAGGCTATGCGTCTTATGACATTATCTCTTGCACAAGTAGACCACGGACGTCTCTAGATTGGCATTCATCATCTGCGGCGGCGCGGCCTCCCCCCATACCATGACTCTCGTCGGCTCTGTATTCTCCGCGAGTTCGTAGAGTTTCACTGCCCTGCGTATGTCTTGTCTGTCAGTCGATTTTGCGTGACTTTTTCAAAATTGACAGGAGAGAATTCGCATTGACTGAGACATCTCTAATTCCAGATAATCTCGGAGATGAACAGGTGACGATTCATTTCGGCACTATCTGCAACTTGTCTGGTCAACGGTTTGCTGTCGTGGCTTTTCTTTATTTTCCGAGGTCCCCTCACGCTGTCGGGGCTTTTGCGTACTTCAAGCGCAGGCCTGTTATCTCCCGCGACGAGAAGTAATTTTCACTCGATTGCCAGGCGTCCTTCGCAGACACGTAAAAGCTATTGGTCCCTTTGAGGGTTCCCAGGTTGAATTGCATATTCTTAGTCCCTGTGTGCGATCATCTCTAACGTGCAATGTCCTCTAGCTTCTGAAGTGCCTGGTATGACTTTCACGACTTAGCTTCTCTTTCGATGACAGCCATTTTTGGACTTTTGCTTTCACAGATGCCATGGTAGCCTCTCACGATGATGTCCTTCCGGGCTCTGTGGATGAAGGGCTGTATCGACTCGAAGCCGGCGCTTTTTCACTGAATGACCCAGATATAGAAGAACCCGTGTCCTCGGAAGCGTCCTCTCAAGGATGGTTGGCATTTTTATCCTCACCACCCCAGAATGCAGACCCCCTCAATGGAAGGAGAGTATAAGCACAAGATGGTCCGGATGAAGTGATACTATCCTGAAAGGACGCCGATGCGACCTGTACTTGTTGTCGATGACTGTTGGGCGCTCAATATTGGGTGGATAATCAATCCGGATCCTCGTCGGCTGATTCGACACTGCCCTCTCAATCTATTATAACCCGATAAAGATACATACAACCGGCCACTTTCTGACGTGCCGAAGGACCGGGAGCCTGAAGGGACTGGACAGGTGATCACTGGGTCCATTTTTCCCTTTCTCGACATGACATGCAGAGCGCCCTCGGTGCCGTGTTCGCCATTGGGTTTCTAAAATTGACTTGCCTTTGGTTGGGACTCGAGCACGAGATAGATCGGCTGAGCGTTGTGATCTATGGGGAATCTGATGATGAGTCTTCCATTCAGAGGAATCTCAGCTCTCTGGGACTGTCCTTGGGTTCGATCTCTCGAGTTGTAGCTCAGATTATCAGATGACCTGCCGTGAATGCTGCATCATAGCATCAAGATATGTGCATCATCATCGGGGACCCTTTCCTCGGAGTGGCATTGACATGAATAGGGTGCAGTTGTCCTACGGTCCGCCTCTGCGCGCTTGCGAATCTAGAACATACGAAGCCAAGTCTCTCGGAGCTCATGAGGTGACGAAGTTTGTTTTGCTCTCGGTGTTCTCCCTCGAAGTGTTCGTGGCAGTTCTAACTATATGTTCCAAGGGTGTCTAGGAAACTATGTGCCTGCGGTTGAACCGTGAAATTCCCGCAGAGATGCCATCCCTGCATTCTTGGCACGGCCTTAAATCAGGGAGTTACTCGTATTGTACCATCCGAGAGGCGCAGTTGGCGCCCGCACTGCCAACGCTCCATTCCAATAGATCTCCAATGGCAGTGAGTCTGACTAACTATCAAGAATCCTCGGAGGTCTTCCTTCTGAAATAAGACCAATTGGTGTTATAACCATCTCCGACGCAACATTGGTACAACTATCTTCCCAAATTTCAATCACAGCGACATATGGGTCCATATATCCGGCCATTTATGGTGATCCTGCTCTTCCGCTCAAATCCGATAGTTGCTCATTGAGAGGCCCTTGTGGCGCACATTTTTTAAATCCTTTCCACAGTCTTCAAGTACCCTTGGAATCACCTTCAGGAGTGCTCGAAACCATTGTGTACTTACATGTACACAGTTCCCCGCCAAGGCTACTCAGCTTCTGACACATCATTTCAATTGGATCGTAATTTTCCCCACTGAATCTCGGTCAGAACGTGTCATTATGACCCACGTACTCGGCGCCGACTTTCCTTCTCGGAAGCTATATACGACGCACTCATTTCGTGGGTCCACGAATGGTCCACGACGCACGGTATCTCGCTAGTACGTTGCAAACCTGGGCACGATGACCTGGGGTATCCGCACGGTCCGATACACCTCGTAGAGTAACGCCGCAATGTGATGAACCTACTGAGGCGTGTCTGTTCTCCATCATACCATGCCTGCGAGTCGGACTAGAAATCGGAGCGAAGTGGGGAAGAAATTACGTATCTCGATTTTCCGAGTATCCGAGTGGTCTTTCTCAACTTACTGAGGCGCCTTATCTTCCGTGTTGTGTTGCAGGTGGTGCTGGCACAGCGTCTTGAATTGATGAAGGTTGATGGACAAGGGGTGTGAGCTTGAGAATCGAGATCTCATTTCGAGGCTTATCACCCCGATCTGAGATCGCCAAGAAGAGCCCCAGTCCAGGGACTTGGCCATTACGGCGCCAATCTCGCGCGCTCTCCCTTTATGTTCTACCCCAGCTTTTGTTGCTTTTACAGCTTTTGTCCTCGAATACCTTTGTCGCTTTGCTCTCACCGGTAGAGACAACCTGGCGCTTAGTTTCTTCTCACTCCAACATCCCAGAATATCATCAGTTGATGTTTCTTTTTCTTTCTGTAAATTTCTCAGTACCGCTAGCCTATCAGCCACGTGTATTTCTGACCTGAATATTGCAATGATCGGCCGACCGCTACGCCGCAGAAGCGTCAAGCCACCTCGCAGTCTTGCCTAGTCTTGCCAGCCATAACATCATCGAAGGTCAGAATACGAACGGTATGACACTCAGATGGACGAGTATGACCCATTGAATCACTACAAATGACTCTGAGCGCAACCGACTGACTCCTTGACGCCTTGACGCCCGTATTTGTGCGGCAATATGACAACCCAATATGGCAATAAATCTCGATCTAGGGGCGTTGAAAACAAATTCGAGCCTCTCAATTCTTGACCTCAACCACCACATGGGTTCTCAACAAACAACTGGGAAACTGAGGGCACAGTCGCTGAGTGAAAGCCTTCATCATGTGGTGAAACCTGATACTTTGTGACTAAAAATGAACGAGTTCTCATCGGGGATGACTACCGAATAAAGGAATTTACTGCCGCGGAATGATTACCTGCAGAGCTGCTACCCTGTCCTTCCCTTACACGAGGCACGGATGATTGACTTATAAGGCCGACGCGTACTATTTCTGTTTTATTGCGCTCTCTTTCCCCCCATCATCGACCATGAACGCATTGACGAGCATCCTCGCCCCGTTGGGCATGAACACTGGGGCCATCCAGGACACCCTCGTGGGTACCTATACACCTCTTTCGTTCGTTACTGACCTGGCGCCACCAGAAACTCGTTGTTATTGGTGGAACTGTCGAGACCGCTCGGAGAGCTTCCGTGTCGGCGTGGAATGGCTTCGTAGACTGTGAGTGGCTGTGCCAGCATTAGTGGCTCTGCACTGCGATGATAGCTCAACATTTCTTCATCAGCATTCTTCCTCACTGCGCATTTCAGTCAAGAAGATTACCCATATGATTGGTTAGTCTCATTCAAAGCAATGCTCATATCACTTATTCCGTGTTAATTATATTGTCTCTAGGCTGATGCACTGGTTGGCTAAAGTCGGTCTTTCGACGTTGTGGCGTCTCGTACCCTGGGACTGATGACGTTGTTTCATATCTAGCAACCTGCATGGGGTCGTAGCAGGGAGTTCGAAATCACTACCCGCTCAGTTGGCCGCAATGGCATGACTCAAACGACAACCGGGGACTTGGATGAGGATGAGGAAGAGGTAGAGGACGACGACACCCTTGTCCACGGTCGGAAGAAGCGGAAAGTTGCGTTCATGCCGAGCTTGGGTAAGTATTCTCTACAGCTATTGCTCATCATCCTTTCTAACGTGTGTCATAGACACTACGCACACAATCTACTACCGGGGACACTGGCTAAGGGTAAGCCATGCTTTGACGCAACTTTGACGACAACTGCGGAGGTTCAACACTGACACCCTTTGTTGCGCAGATAACAAGGACAAAACGCTATCCCGATTACGGCCACGGGTCCGCTCTCAAGATCAGGTAAATTGTTTGCATCTCCGCGCTTCTCGGCTTCACGGAACAAAGGTCCTTTGTATCGTACTGACATTCCAATTCTTTCTCAGTGTCGTCGCGCGCAACAATGACATCCTCAAGAAGCTCGTCTTGGAAGCCAAACGGGAATACGAAAAAGACGCCGAACACCGCGTCCATATATTCCTTGCTGACACGTAAGCGCCGTGAACTGGCGTCTATCAGCGTCTGACTCACACTTACTGATCTTTGTGTTCCGCCTTGTGCTGTAGAACTTACGGATGTTGGCGGTGGAACGGTGCGCGGCAAAAACGTCCCATGAGCTCTATTGTTCTGCAGCCCGGCGTCAAAGATATGCTTCTTGCAGATTGCAAGGACTTCTTGCAGTCGGAAGAATGGTAAATCTGATTCACATTCATTATGGGGTTGGTCCCTAGAACACTGTTGCTAATGTCTTATTATTGTTCTCTTTAGGTATGCCGAGCGAGGTTTGTCACATATCCACATCTTTCGTAAGAAAAGGAGAAGCTAAACTGAGAACAGGGATCCCTTTCCGTAGAGGCTACTTGTTGCATGGTGTCCCAGGAAGGTATGAAGTATCTTGACGTCCTATTCAATTCTGGAGTTAACGTCATGTTCCGTGATTCTCAGCGGTAAAACTTCGCTCATTCACTCTCTAGCTGGTGAGCTAGGTCTGGATATCTATGTGGTGTCACTTTCATCAAAAGGGTAAGTTTGAACATTATGCTCCCAGATCTTATGCTAATTCAACGAACCACAGCATGAGCGATAACACGCTAACTACTCTGATGGGCCACGTACCATCAAGGTTAGTTAACGTCACCGCTTATAGTATCCAGCCAATCTCACTGTTATTATCAGATGTATACTCCTCCTGGAAGATCTTGACGCCGCATTCACGCGCTCAGTTAGCCGCGACTCCAGCTCGACTGGCGCACCTACCTCCACATCAACATCCACGTCTACTGCCGCTACCGCTGCCGAAAACAATGATGGCTCAACGCTGAGCTTGAGTGGCTTGTTGAACAGTCTGGATGGAGTTGCTGCAGCGGAAGGCCGGTAAGCATTTCATCTTCCAACGCACCTCATTTCGTACATACTCCATTCCCATCTGGACCCTACCCTGAACAGGCATGGCCTCATTACCGCTCATCCTTATCCCCTTTATGTTCATAACGCATCCTTTCTTATCGCGCATCACGAATTTATGACCACCATCACTAATATTCTCACACAGCCTCTTGTTTGCCACGACCAATCACATTGAGCGTCTGGACCCCGCGCTCAGCCGCCCCGGGCGTATGGACGTTTGGGTCAACTTCACTCATGCGACGAAATGGCAAGCGGAGGGTATCTTCAAGTGCTTCTTCCCCTATAAGCCTGCTGGCTCCTCTCCACCTGCTGTGTCGACCTCAGGCTCGACATCTTCCGCGGACTCGTCGGTCAAGAACGTTCCTGGTCTGAAGAAGAAGAGTGTACACGCTATCCCACTTCTAAGCGAGGAGGAGATCTCCGACCTGGCCAAGAAATTCGCAGAGTCTATCCCCGAAGATGAACTTAGCGTGAGTGTCTTCGCTTTATTTCAACGTTGCATCAACTTTGACACGATATCCACTTTTAGGTCGCGAGTCTCCAGGGTTACCTACTCAAGAACAAGACACGCCCACGAGAGTGTGTAGAGGAAGTCGCAGAGTGGATCATTCAAGAGCGTGAGACTCGTGAAAAACTCAAGAAGGAGAAAGCAGAGGTTCTTGGTTCTCATCTTATAGTTGTGATATATGTTTCTGACGCTCTACATCGCTACAGCGCGAGGCTAAGGAGAAGAAGGAGGCGGAAGAGAAGGAGAAGAAGGAGGTTAGTCGCCTTGTTTTGCACTAATAGTCCAAGTCACTGACTGATGCGTTCATCGAATTATAGAAAGAGGAGAAGGAAGCTAAAGAGGTATACATTTCGGTCATTCTTCTCAGCGTGATCACCTTATTGACGATATTGCCTCCACTTCAAAGAAAGAAGAGAAGGAAGCGAAAGAGGTGCGAACAACGTTTTTCATCATCGTGACTCACAATTGATCGATACATTCTACCCACAGAAACTCGAAAAGAAAGAAGCACGTGTGAAGGCCAAGAAAGCTCTACGCGAGGCCGCTGAGAAGAAAGCCGCTGAAAGTGCCTCAACAGAGGACTCTGCAACTTCATCAGCCTCGGAGGAAGCAGTTGTTGTCCCTGCTGAAACCTCTTCCTCGTCCAGCTCTGAGTCTGAGAACACTACTGGCGTGGACGCTGACACTGAGGAGAGTGTGACGTCTGAAGAAGAGTCAGACAAGGACGGCGCAACCGCCGTCAAGGAGGACGGAAAGAAGAAGGAGAAGTGGGTCGCTGTCAAGTCAGCCACCGCTGACGCTAGCGCCACTCTCGATGCCACCACCACCGCTGAGTCCACTCCTGCATCTTGATCAACTGATGCCCACTCCGCGCGCGTCGCCGTCGTCTTTCGCATCCGAACCGATGTTGCTGTCCGCCCATCTCATGCTCTTATGATGCATGTATGCCCTTTGCTTGGGTTCTCCCTCCGTCTGCTATCTACGTCAATTTTACTGCTGGTTTCCGTGTCCATGTGCTCAATTGGTAGAGTCGTCATTCCGTGTTCGTACGTAGAGGTCGAATGAAAAGCAATACATATCCCCGGACTCACGTCCTCATCTCTCACCATATCGCGATTGAGTGTTACTTGAATGCGAATTCGATGCTAATTACTTTTCCCAAGGCCATCTTAAAGTCATCACAAAGTCGTGTCTAGTAGTAACTAAGTGGGGAGATTATACGAGCTACATAGCATAACCAGTTTCATCATGCAGGCTTCATGCTTAAATCCGACAATGTCTTGAACGCCTCCTTGTAAGCGTCCAATAGTGCCTTCACCCTCGTCCTTTCGGCCACTAGCCCCTCGTCCTCGTTTAACATATCTGCAAACAACTCAGGCTTGTACAGCGCCGCCACAAGACGATTCTGTACATGCTGCGACGTGTAGTTGACGAGAAAGTGCATGATGGCTTTCGGCACCAGATCCTGGATGCTCTGTCGCACGATACCAAAGTATGACGCAATGAGCTGTCGGATGAGGTTCGTCTCCATCTCTTCGCGAAGTGTGAGGTGAGAGCCATCAGCTGGAATCTGTAGACGAGGACAAAAGATCGGCGTTAATAAGGTCACTGTGAATGTGTAGGATGACAGGAAACTTACAGCTTCAATATGTTTCCCAAGACTCTTCATGTCAAATGCCGCATTGTCTCCTTCAAAGTTCCGCTTTCCGGCAAGCAGGCCTGATGACGTGGAGGGGTCTGCACCGATCGTGTCTCGACCAGTAGGAACGATGGGGTTGCCATTGATTCCACTGTTCATCATATGCATCCCGTTCATGCCACCATTGTTATTCCGTTGATGACTCTCCATACTGTTCCCAGTGATAGGCCCAGGGCCATTCTGTCCGAAGAAATAGTTCAGGAACGTCTCCCGCGCGGTGGGCGGCGAGGAGGAGTAGCCACCCGAGCCTCCTAGCGAGGAACGCGGACGGTGAGGTTGTTGTTGGTGATGATGTTTTGAGGATGAGTGTTTGCTGGATGATCCCTGTACCAAGGCGCTGGTGGATGACGTTCCTCGCCGGTCATGTAGGGTAGAGGAGACGGATCGTCCATCACGCTCACGAGCAGAGACTGCACCAGTGTTGCTTTGTTCTGACTCCGAGCCTTCCTCGTCGTCGTCAGCAGATATTGTGATGCCGTTGATTGGCTCAGCAGATACCGGCTAAGTGATCAAGCATTAGAAAGCGAGGAAAGAGGGAAAACATATGATTGACTTACCCTTGGAGGTGCTCTTGGCGGTGAGCTGGGCTGAGGTATACCAGACCCAGACTGAGAGACAAACGCAGGATGGTTAGTGTTGATGTAAGCCGCTTGTATCGCAATAAGACTTTGTGCGTATTCAGACGTTGGGCCTAGTCGTTCACGGAGTAGCTCCGACACGACTTCTATGAGGAGAGCGTGCAGTCGCGGAAACCTTTGCAGTTCCTGTAGGCAAGTGTGATTCAGCAATCGACCAGAGACCGCCTCCTCGGGAGACTCACGATGCTTGTGCAGTTATGACATATCTTCACTAACTCCTCATACACCAGCTCCACACACCGAAGACTCGGTGACTCCAGCAGCTTGATCTGTGGTTTCACCAAAAGGTCGAAGGCGATTTCAGGAACGAAGAGACTAGGTCTTGGACCCGTCGAGTTCCGGATAGCTGTTCGGATGTCTTGGTTTTCGAGATTTCTTGTAGAATCAATAGAGTTAAGGGCAAGGCCGAATACGTCGTTGAAAATGTAGTATATCCGGGCGCCACCGGAGAGCTCCTTTGTTGAAATGTCGACATTTGTGCCTTCAATGGAGGAGACGAAGTCGCGAGCGAATTGGGTCATAAGGCGGAGGACTAGGGCGCCTTGCTGTGGGATGGATGTATCGTTGGTAGGGAGCCATGAAAAGGGGCTATTCAGACGTACCTGGTTCTTGTCGCCGAAGATAGCTGAATCACCAAACGAGTTGAGCTCTTGTTGAGCTTGGCCCATCAGAGTATTCAGACGAGCTTTCATGTCTGGCAATTTATCCCGAATATGATTCATCAAGACCTGTGAGGATCTTTAGGTTCTGCTTCACTGGATAAGCTTGAGACGCACCTGATTGAGAGTCTTCGCCAGATACTTCGTCCCATTCTTATGTGCGATGTTCCTGTACGCCGAGTGATTCTTGAAGAATTCAGTTTCGGAGTCCAATGCGTCGGACATGCTCTTCTCCCCGTTGATGTCTTGCTGACTGCGATTGACGATTCCGATAAAGCCGAGTTTCAAAGGATATACACGTCCTGTAAGGATATCAAGCGCGTTGGTACCTGCGTCCATGAGGTCCAGTTTAGTTAGCACTCCTATGGTGCGTCGGCCTTGTGGATCGACGGTACGTGCTAGCTTGAGGGAGTCTGAGTTGGCGAGATCGACGTTAGCAGGCGAAACGGCGAGGATGACACTGTGAATGATCATTATCAATCGCGGCTCTGCACGCAGAGGTTTCGAGACGCACCTGTTGGGTTTCGAGATGTAGTCCACGACAAGATTCCGAATCTGCTTCTCGATATCACTGGGTTGGTCACCCACTGGAATCTTTGTAGCGAATGAATACTTCTGGGGGAAGAGAAAGAGTAAGGCGTTGTCGCGCACCTTTGTCAACCCGGGAAGATCAACGAGAGTCAAGTCCAGAACATTGGGGCTGTAAATCCGCAATGATATAGGCAGCTTGCTGACGCCTTTGTTCTGGCCTGCCACTCTGAAAGTCTCCTGCTCAATCTCCTTCCGAATCTCAGCAAAGTCCGTGAAGCGCTTGTCGACGTGCAGAAACTGGCCCCATTCTGTGTACGGAGGAGAACTTGGGGATGGCTCGGTCGGTACCGGAGTGTGAATGAGTTGCAGAACGAGGGGTCTTCGAGTAACGATGCCCTGCCCGCGAGGCAGAAAGTCTCTTCCAACGATTCTGTGGTAGAGAAACGTCAGTATCGAGCAAGTGTCGGAATGAAATGGCGAACGTTTCGAGGACACTCGATTTGCCGGCCGATTGACTACCGACCTATTCCGAAGTCAGCATCATAATATCACAGAGTTTAACGATTGAATCCAACGTACAACAACCAGCTGAGGCATATCGAGCTCTCCACCTGCAGAACATTGAACATGAACATGATTCTTCCGCGAAATGACAGCCCTGAGGACGAACCAAGATTGTTGAACGTGTCCTGCAGCTTGTTCACCAGCTTGATGAGGTCGGAATCCATGATGTGTGTCGAGACCTGGCGCAAGACGAGGAGAAAGAGTAATTTGGGCGAGAAAAAAGACCAACGCGTGTGGAAGAATGCGGCGCGTCGTCACGGCTCGGCAGGCCCCAATTTGTTGCTTGCACGTGTTGTTTCCAAACGTCAAAGCCTTCGATTGCCCCTATAAAACCCTCAACGTTCAACACCTGGACTCCAACACCTGTTCAGTGGCCAGCCTTTGGTCAGGCTCTTTCTTTCCATGCATCCATAGGTTCTGTAAGATATAGCTCCAGGTAAGATTTACAGGAGCCTGCGCTGGGACTCTGAGGTAGATACCTTACTCTTCTCCACTGACAGCAGGCCAACGAACACACAGTCACAGCAAAGTCACAGCGCTGAAGCCTGAGTGTAATAGGATGCGGCGAGAAGACTTCAAGAGTCAGGACAAGGCTTAGTATGTATGTCAATTCCTGCTAATATCAAAATTTCCATTTCAATTCAGGAAATAAATCACGTTGACTCGGAGTTGGTCAATATATTGTATATCCCGATCCATACTACTGACACAAATTTGTCATTCAACAAGAACATAGATAACTTCAAGTTCAATCCAGAAGGCGACCCTGTAGAAAAACCATCGTCAGTATCTTAGCCCAAACAGCGAAACACACGATATACCGATGGATACTAGTAGTACCTCCGATTCAATCTCTCAGACTGTCGACGTCGAGGTAGCTTTCGCCAACAACCTGTCCAACTTTTCATCTACCGCCTCAAGCTCCGCTTTCAGTAGTGGGTTATCTATCAGCACAATGACTGAGGACGGCAAGTGATAGACAATCTCGGTCCCATTTCCATCCGATTTCTCTATGATGAGGAGTCGCAAGGGAATATTATATGCGGACCGAACATCGTATTGCATAACCGTCGAAGCGATGAGGGGGTGCCCTATCGTGTAGATGATGATGTTGGGGGCATTCTCCTGATAGAATTTCAACATGTAGCTGAATA
>CEMG01178222.1:0-11975 GCA_001179705.1 Baeospora myosura
GTCGCCTGTGGAAGTTCCAGAGTTCAAGCAGGTCACGACGGAAATCGGCTAAGGTGGCACAACATTCAGCTCGAGAGCCAACATCAACGCAAGACGTCCGAGTAGCATTCGAGCTAAACTTCATCCTCCAAGCCTGGCAACGAGAAATTGAGTGATTCGGAATGAAAATATGATTATGTGTTGATGAATACCTGCGAAGTCGCTCGAACATCGTGCCATGATGCTTTGATGCTAACCAAGACGTGTACGCTTCCCAACAACCATCCAGTACCACAACACCCACAACAAGCGCGTCTCTTCTTTGAGCAAGACAATGCGGGACTAGGAAAGACAAAACAGATCCATTTGAGCAGTCTCCGAAAACTTAGGTCCTCAATAGCGCTGTTACGAAGTGCGCGACCTCGCATAAATTGGGGTTTTCCCAGCAAAATTTCAGATGCTACATGAAAACGAAGTGAATGAGTTTCCCCCGGGAACCGATTCAAGCAGCGTCATCACTTACCCGCGCAACATGGCTCAGCTCGATGTCGTGAGTGTTCGAAGAAAATGCGTGGTCATTGAAGGTGAAACGGAAGGCATAAGACGATCTCAAACAGCGCACGCGGTTCAAATTCGCGCGTTTTTGCAGGACGTTCGCTTCCGAAAATCTGGCAGAAGCCTCATGTTACTTCAATGAAGTACCACCCTTCCAGTTGCAATTGAGGGACAAAAAGAGAGTGCAATGCGATGCGGCATCGGTCAACATGAAGTGGCAGTGAGGGATTATCGATCATGAATGTAAGCCAAGTTGAAGGTGGCAAAAATTGACTTACATACATTACTGACCGTGGAAAAACGTTTTGCTGACCGTGAGAAACCTGATTCTCTACTGGCGGTGCATTCAACAGCGATCAAGTGTCGTCCCTTGCATCCACGTATCTCTTCATATACTCTTTGATCTACAGCCATGGAACTAGGATCCAAYTTYTCAGCSAAGCTGGAGCCTTTYCTGCTGATGGCYAAGTCGCTGAARGGCGCAGCAGCAGCGAAACTCATCCAGGACGCCACTTCGGCACCAGGCGTCTTTGTGTTCTCAGAGTTGCTCGAATTGCCTAACATACAAGAGGTATGAATGCCCATATACCAGGAGAGCTTGTTTTGATGTTTTTGTAGCTTGCGAAAAGTGAACAACACCAGAAATCCTTCTCGTTACTTCAGCTGTTCTCATACAAGACATATCAAGACTACCTTCGTTCGTTATCACATTCTTAGAGCCTCACTTCAGCTATATCTTTCTTTCAGAGCACAAGGATCAACTACCGACTTTGAACCCTGCTCAGACAATAAAACTGAAGCATCTATCGATAGTGTCGATGGCCTCCGAGCGACGAGTGAGCCAATCCATCTACTTTTCAATAAACACGTCTGACTTGAACAGATCCTGCCTTACTCAGACCTTCTACGAGCCCTGGAGATGCCTACCGTCCGTGAATTAGAAGACCTAGTCATTGATGCGATCTACATGGACATGCTGCGCGGAAAGTTAGATCAGAAGGAGGAACAACTGGAGGTTGAATACACGATGGGAAGAGACCTCGAGCCGGGTAGACTAGAGTCGGTGCTAGCCGCTCTGAAAAATTGGTGCGTCGCTCTGGTCCCTCTTCGCTTCAACTTCTGAAACGTTCGCTCGTTCTTCCCTTCTAGGGCAAACACTACCTCTGCTGTTCTGGTCACTCTCGATAACAAGATATCCTCCATTTCGTCCGAAACTGCTGCCACCAAACTCAATCAGCAAGAACACGAGAAGGCGCTTCAATTAACGCTTAAGGAGGTTCTAGATAAGCAGAAAGACAAAGGTTTGAGCGGAATGGGAGGGCGCAACAGAGGGTACGGCGGCAATCCCGCCTATCTTGACAAGGACTCGAGCATGCGGATGGATGTCGACGAACCGCCGGAAAATTCTAAAGGGAAAAATCGCAAGTACGTATTAACTATTTCGCTACTCCTATGTGGGTTCAAAAGCATTGTCGCTGATCGCTTCTTCGCCACACAGAGCCCCACAAGAGACGACGCTGAAGCCTCAAAGAAAGCGAAACCGGCCGTTCTGATCGAGCCGATTGTATCTTTTGTCCTGTATAGTATCTCGAGCCACCATTTGTAACATCCGAGCCAGTATCATCTAGCCAACGGCTGGATGAGAATCATACATTAGTGCCGTTTCGANNNTTCGACCGTCAAACCTGAATCGACCGTCGTCATGTCTGTCTAGGCTGACCCCCTGTCCGAATTCAGTATTTACTAGGTTCACGTGGAGTCACTGGAGTGAACTCTCCTTGACACCGAACGTCCACTCCGCAAAAGCACAGCTGAAGCGTATTCATTTGTCGTTAGAACACGTCTTTGCCATGCTAACCCGACCGAAAGCGCCTTGCCTTGCTTCTGACAACGTTGTGCCTTGCAATTGATAAGCCACGCCGCTTACAGCACAATAAGATAAAGGGCGGTGCTTCGCCTGTTCCATTACATATAATTGCCCTTGTCTATCTTCTCCCGTCTCCCTTGGACTGCAACAAACCTCCTTCAGCTCGTCTCGCAGAGATGTCTGACTCTGCGTCAACGAGCTCTGTTGACGTGGTTTCCGATGCTCCCACTGTCGCTAGTTCCTCGGAAATACCTGCGGCTCATGTTCAACACGACTCACAGGCCTCGCTGGCGAACGCTATAGCCAACTTCAGGCCAACATCCAGGGAAGTGATCAGCGGGATTGCACCCCATGTCTTCGATGAGCGTCGACAGCGTCGTCGCCGCTCGATACGCAGGCATGAGTCGACCAAGACAAAGAAGGTGCGGTTGGCGAGGGGTGAATCACAATCGTCGCCTCTGCGAGTCTCTGCAGTGATCTCGCTTGACGGTGAAGACCCTGCTATCTTCATGAGTGAGTTCTGAACGTTGTTATCGTGACGCCGCTGTCAATTCGGACTGATGATATGACCCTGACATCCAGAGCAGGCTGCGGGGAACCTCGAAGCCGCAGGCCATGGTTACCCTGCTTCGAAATCTCGCCGCTCCAGTGTTGCTAGTCTCCGCGACCAGAAGGACGTCAAAGCAGAACCCCTTACCCAGTCAAATGCTGTCAAACCTTCACGGTCACATTTCCGGATACATATCCACCTGTTCAAGTACGTTGGCAATGCACATTTCTATTGTGCTCTTTGTTCATTTTACACTTATCATCTAGAACGATTGCCACGAAATTCAAGTGAATACCCACCTCTCTCTCCTTCTATTCACATTTAAGCTCATCTCCACTCCGAACTCCAGACCAAATACGAAACCAAAACTATAGACGTTCCGGAACCTGCCTTGTACACAAGTGCTATCTATCGCTCGATGCTCTCTACCTTACTTGATCGCTTTGCCTATTCCGAAGAACTGCTTCAATCTTAGACTCGCGCAGTGGCACACTGCCTTCCTTCTTCCCTTCCATTTCATTCCACCTGTATATCGCCGCATACCGACCCTCACGCATGCTCTGAACCCCCGCGCATCCCGCCACAAGATTGATTGGTTAATCATTACGGCCCTGCGGAATGTGGCATTCTCCCTGTCCGGGCTTATCGCTGACCGCTACCTCCAATAACATCCTTATCGTAAGTTTGTTACTCTACTCATGTTGTGCCCGACGACGACGAGCTGACGAAGCGTTAATCTATCAGGACGTCGGGATCAGATGAAACAGTGACTGATGGACAGAGATCATGCATCATGATTCACACTGGTGTACTTTAACTTTATGCGCTAACGCTAACTTTGGGCTTATGACGATGTGAGATTGTCACTTTATGAATATGATAGAAATGCATTTCAACCCACTTTGGACCGAGGGAGCCGTGAGATCTATCGCAGGTGTCGCAAACTTCAACTTCAAAGTATCTGGTTTCGGTGATGATCTGCGTTATTGAATGCGAATAGAAGCGGACCTCGGCCATCCGACGTGAGCAAGATCGTTCTTCCTGTTGGAGTTCAGTGGCCATCCCAAATCCTAGCCTAGCCTATGACGAGGGATGAAGTTGCAGAGAAGCAGAGCGCAAATCGCACCGGACCTCAATCTATTCCAGGAGGACCAATGGCATGCATTGGACATGCGAGCCCATGCGTTCCCAGAAGGGGCACCTGTGAACGAAGCTCTAACTCATGTCGTACCTTCAATGTCGAAGACTGCTTCTATCAAGCCTCCAAACAGTGCGTAATCATCATGGACTTTCTCATTCCGTGAACCAGGGTGCCTAGCATCTTTCCAAATACATATCGTACAAATCTTACGAGGCCTACATAGTACATTACCTCGAAATCTTCACCAAGAGGTCGGTCTTCAAAAGAACAGAATCGGCTCGTCATCAGCTTCGATTCAAGCACCATGAGGGCAGTGGACACATACCCAAACGTTTCCCCGGGGGCGAGAGCCCTGACTGGAGTACCCGCACCATTGGGTCCATAATCTGCTCCGGTAAACGGGATCTATGTATGACGCGTGAGCCATTTTGGGACATGGAAGGTGAAAGAGCTGGAAGCCTACTGTGTTGCCCCACCACACTAGGATGTTATTGATACCGATCTGTGCGAGTGTGATCTTTAGAATGGGCCGTAAAATACGGAGCGTGGGACGCTTATTACCGTTCCATTCATCGGGAATTGAAGGCTGAGTTGCATGAATGAGTCATGGATGTGAGATGAAGAAATGCAAGCATACCAGAAGAATATAACCAGGATGGAGATAGCAACCCCAGCGTCGAGCGCAGCTGAAAGGACATCTTTGTGCCGATGACAGGACATCAGAATGGCTTTCAAATGGTCTGAAGTTCACTCACAGTTGTATTTGGTCCACCAGGAGAAGTGGCGCCTAAATGGGAGCGAAGGCAGCGTCCTTAGCATTTAGATATGCGCGAAAGTCATGCAACGCACCTTCGAATAACATATTGGAAGATGAACCCGACAGCACTGGGGAATCAAGTTATTTCGATACACGATTCATCGTGCGAGGCTCAGAGAGATACTTACGCCCATGGGACATAGTTGATCGCAGTTGCAGGTGGGATGAGTCCGGTACCGTTAAAGATAACAGGGCTGCAGCATGATGAGCCTCTTGAATAGCCTTCGGTTAATCGACACCACTTACAAGCTGCATCCTTGGTTAGCTTTGTGCGAATGGAGGAGAAAGACAGCACTCACTTGACATATTTGAAGAGATTATTGGGGTATCTCTTGTTGATAAGCCACGGAATGGCAGGAGCTATGGCGCCAATCAAAAAGAAGAAAACCAGAGCTTGAAAGACCACATTATAAAACGCTATTTTCTGTTACAGAGTGTCTTACGACTGTGTGTTCGACAGATGGTCAGAGCGTATTGGATGACTGGAGGTATCGTAACTCACTAATATGTTTGCCCTCTGGAGAACATCAAGCCGGGACCGATAACGCCTAGAAAACATATTAGGGATAGTAGCACTACATTTCGGCGTTACGACTTGCCCCACTGGAATTAACTCAGTTTCCTCGAGTATCATTCGTGACAAAAAGGATCACTCACAATGATGCTCGCAGTCCCGAAGACTTCAGTGCTAGGGCATATAAAGCTGATCAAGAAATGGACAATGTCACCCAGATATGCGAGTCAAAAGGCCAAGTATTCTTACCCGTCTCTCTGATCTGGGGCGCACATATCACTGTTGAAAAGGAGGAACGTGAGTCAAGCTTGTTAAGATCATAGGTGTCACGTACTTGATGTTTGTAAACATCCAAGCCTGAACACCAAGTTGTGCTGTTCCAGCTATGATTGTTGCGACAACCTTTAGTGAGCAAGCATCAGTAAGTAGAATATGAAGCATAAAGAGTTCAAAGAGCAAACCTGGGCCCAAAACATTGGGCGCTGTGGAACTTTCATATAATGCCCTAGTTTGAAGTCGGAAGTGAAAGTCAGGGCTTGTGCCATAGTCTGTTATTCCGGGTAAGCATTCACGTATATGTCAGACGCAAGAAGAAATTCAGACAATGTAACCCCATGTCTTGAACATCATCATGGCAACCGGGCGACCGGGAAGAGCATATCTGGGAACCAATGAGCTTGGTGTGGCGCAGATCATCCTGTAGCTTACCCAATGATCAATTCGGTGATAACACTGCGTTAACCATGAGTACGGGAAGATGTCTGAGGAAGCACTGACGAGCGTACTTTAGACCGACTTGCTGATTGGTAATAGCTTGAATCATCCCGATGGGGACTACGTATGTGAAGGCTAACGTAGAGTGAGTGGACACATATCACCGTCACAAAACCGACCACTCACCAATAATGAGAGCAAGGACGAATGCCCAGACCGGCATTTCACTGTTGAGCGGATGATAAATTAGTATATGTGTGCAGTTCTAGTTCTATACGGAAGCCCAATGAAATGTACCTTGGCCAGACTTCGATACTAATGACACCAAGAACGAACATGCTCACGAATACACAAAGGTACCACCACTGGGGTACTATATGGTCGACAATGAGTGAGATAATGTACGAGAAGGCTAAAGGTCCTACCTTGGGGATATCTTGACATAAGCCGAGCGTGGATGTCTGGTTGTTCGCTGAGGGAACGACGCGACTGAATCCAGATTTGGCGGCGGAAGTAAAGGAAGGCATGCATCAAGGTAGCTGAAAGAGGTTTGAGCGGGCGCTGTCATCGATACACAGGAAACGTACCAGTGATAGATGCGAAGGACAATCTGGAGATCATATTCGTCAATAGGACACAACGGAACTGATGTGATTCTCACCCGTAAGAGATAGCAAATGTTGTTCTAAACAGAAAGTCAGGACAATGACGAACCAGGCAAAGATTGAACTAACGAAATGAACAGCGGACTGTAAGCGTGATATGCTTCTAGATTGATTGTCGTGTTCTCGTTGAGAATGCGGGTAACGTTGTACGGATTCATTTGATTGTCGTAAGACGTCCTCGAGGAGATCCTGTGAAGCAATTCGTTCGGGGGATTATAATGAATCTGAATGTCAGTCGAACTCACGGCATGAACTTTCCATATAGAGTGTTCGTAAACTGGATCGAATAATGAGATGCTTTTCTCCTCACGTAGAGGAGTACGAACGTATAGAACCGGCGTCAGGAACCCTATCACGGAGATCAGACATGTCTGACAGACGCACGTTACCAAGGCACTTACAGAAGAAAAAGACAAAACCACCGAAGATGTTGGCTTCAGCCCACCCTACAGATTCATGTCAGGATAATCATAGTCCGGGGGAGCTGACGTTGAACCTACAAGGGGTGGCAAGTGGAGAACCAATGTACCTAAATAGATAGATTAGAAATCAGCCTCGATGACTGCATTCATCACAGACATAGATACTTACGCGATTTGGTTCCAGTCGAAGGTTACGACCGACATGCCCTAATCAAAGATCAGGAAACCTCGAATCGGTGATCAAGGTAAATCCTACCATTCCATGCACATATCTAGAACCATGTGTAAGTTATCAAATAAATGGAACGTTGAGGTGGTGAAAATGTCACATACCCGAACAATTGAGCCAGAGCTGGATTATTTCGTGAGCATGATTAATTTCAACTTCAAGTACCACAATAATCGATCCTTACTGGTGTTGTCTGGGCGTATCCAGGTGACCCAAGAGAAGTACGACAGGCCTTGGACTGCGATATGATCAGATAATAATAGACTCGAAGTCGGGTGTGAGATAGAACGCACATATATACCCAGGGAAGAAATCTGTACCCCGATCAAATCAGTTCCCGATGAAAAGAAAGCTAGTTGATAAAGAACCTACACCAGCTAAAAGACCCAATACACGCATACACAAAGAACCTTTCGCGACTCAGACCACCCCTGGTCCCCATCCCCGCGTACTTCTGCGAGTGGAGAGTGTTGAAAAGGGCGCAGTTGACGAGGTTTACAGGCCAGATCATAGACGGTGGAGCTACCAGGAAGCGTCGAGTGATCCCGCCGATGGAGAACCCGATCAGCTGAGTTGACATTACCACGAACCATTGATCTGTAGAAGGGAGAGGTCAGACGGCACCCTATGAGTGGGAGAGGCGGGGACTCACAGCTGAAGTTGTATGTCTGATTGTAGTAAACTCTTTGTACTGCAATAATGTCAGTAGCATACGCAGATCCCGCGCCAACCGTGGCCTGGAAATAAATCAGATCATGTCCTTGTCATAGACAGGAGACTTAACCATACCATTATCTAATTTGTCCATAGAGTCAGAAGCTGTATTGCGATGCAATGAATGGTACCCACTGTGATTAAAACATGCTCTTTCACAGTGAAAGGGCCCGGGTTCAATTCTAGACCAAAGATGGACCACCGAGGGATATACGCGGCCGCAGCGCGTCCCATAGGAAACGACAGAAGCTGGGCAACAATACCCGTGATGGTGACCGAGGGAAAGCGGAAGAAAAAGAACTGGTTGATGCCTGGAATTACGATTGCCCAAGCTAGACCGATGATCCACACTCGGAGTGTGTTGCATGGCATATCGGGATCATCCGTATTGGCTACGGCAGACCTAACCTCGGGGTAGGGGCTCTCGTCGTCGAAGGCGACTAGGAGCTCTTTATCTAGGTTCGGGTCGTCGAACTGGGCTCCTGTGATCTCCTGCAAGAGTGAGGTCTCGTGAGTGACGCTAGTCCAATGAGCTCCGACGGACGAAGATTACTTACCGCTATCTTCTCGTCTAAGGAGGTACGCCGTCAGGTCAGTGATTGCGCTTCACGCGTTACGACGACTAGCGCACCGTCGAGACTGGGAGTGTCTACTGCTGCTGTTTCATCTGCCATCTTGTCGTGAGTTTCGGAGCCCCGGGAGACAGGCAAGATTGCCTGCTCTTTCGAGAGCTCATACTGCGGAGTCTGCAGGGGTTCATTCATGGTGGGGGTGTGCTGATTTGCAACGCGAGCGATTGCACCATTTATAAGGACATGGATTATCAACGGCGATAGTTAGGTACAGGCACACGCCACCCCACCGTAGCATGAGGTCGTATCTATTTTCATCCTGTCAGATATGCGTCTCAGGGATCAGAAGTAGAGAAGATTCAGCACAGTCTTGTTTTTGGACCAGCTAGAGCAGCTAGAGCAGTCAGAGCATGCAGCTGGTATCATGATATGGAAGAGCGAGCTGTACGTCTGATTATATCATGAAGGTGCAACTGAACACATTCGAGGATAGCAGTTGAGAAACTTCAAGAATAGCTTTCTGCGAATGGTTGGTTTGACTCACCACCGTCATGTGTTTTGCAGTTCGCCGAACGTCCCGAAGGCTTCTGGCCGTCCTCGATCATCATTTTGACACTGGGAAGATTTTCAGGGTCTAAAAAAGGTACGTTATCCCGCCTCGGCGCCTCAGGTGCATAAGTGGAGCCCCATGCGGAGCGACGATGGCTGTAAGCTGGTTTTCCAATCGGAACTGTGGTCTTGGAACAAGTTTCGCCTACTATACATGCAACACGATGTCGAGAGACTCGTCGTTGATTACAGGTGCCAATACCCACAGGAAGAGAGCCTGAGAGAATTATGCAAAATGTATCTTAGCGCGGAGGAATACGCAGTGTACATGTGCAGGCTGCCTGATAGGCAAACCCCGGCATCGGTTACCTGGAAAGGTCTTGAGCTTGAAATACACAACAAGGAGAGTAAGTGTCAGACTCGTACGATAATATGAATCTCAAGCGCCAGCGAATCTCAAGCGCCGAGCCTTGCTATATCTCTGTTGATCTGCCTCACCGTCACGCTATCAACAAATGGTGTCTCGAGGCGCGCTATGTTTGTCCGTCGTACGCGCGTATCCTCCATTCGCGGAATAGGAAGCAGATGGTGACGAGATACCCTAAGAGCGGGATCTGCATCGTGATTTGACGGCAGAACACAGTGAGAAGTTGAGAACCCCAAGTACGACTCGGACTCGAGTTCGTTACTAGGACAAACGCAAAGAAGACTTACTCCGGGAGCACCATAAACATCGCGTTGGGTGTCCCGCACTGAATAGTTGAATCACCATCTCAATTCCGACCTATGGATGTGTTCAAGAACAATAGTATCTGGATGATGATCTTATAGTAATTGCCACTGGTGGCCCAGTTAGCGAGTGTCCAGGGCTCCACATGGCCATAACGGTGCTTACTTTAGCTGGAGTCCTCATCCAGACTCCAGGTAGGATAGAATAGCATAGAATGGCCTGATCAATCTGATCGTTTGCACAGAGTTGTGGGTAACCGTCAGCGTAGGTGAGAGAAGTGCCACAGTGCTGACTAAGCAGGCTCGATTGGACAAGACGCCCTGACCGCGTCAGCCTGAGGTTTCAGTGTTTCTCAAGTCTTGACCACTTTGAGCACATTACAGGACTACGAGGAAGCCACACTGGCAAGCTTTGTTTTGAGCAGACTTCAAACTTCCAGCGTCCCTCAAGTTGACAGGTATGTATCTTCCTATTCACTAAACGGTTACAAAGGTTCTGACAATTTTCGCCGCAACTTGAAGACGCGAAGACATCGTCAGTGGCTCTGAGTGAGGAATCTGCAACAAGCCGAGCATTATGGCCCTACAGAACATGCAGGCTTCTTCTTCAAATGGTGAGTTCTGATGCGTCTCTTCCTTTCATCGTCTCGCTCGCTCATAAAAATACAACGCAGAATCTAAAAGTCTCCCGAATACACGAGTTCAAGAAGCTAAAGAACGGCTGGATCACCTGAAAGTCAAAATTGCGCGCCTCTCGTCTGCGGCCAAAGAGGCAGAGCAAGAGCGAGATGCCCTCCAGAAGTTCATCGACTCTCAAGGGATCGTTTTGCCACCTGTCCGGCGAGTCCCTCTCGAAATCTTATCGACAATCTTCCTCTCTGTTTCCGAAGGGCATTACGACGTTTTCAATGTCAGGGCCGGCCCATGGGCTCTTAGTCGGATCTGCAGTCACTGGAGATCTGCGGCACTGTCGCTTCCAGGAATATGGTCTTACATGGCCATCCCTGCCTTCAACCGTAGCGGCGGAAACCTGGGAATCCCCAAATCTCCAGCCTCCCTACTGGAAAGGGCCCTTCAGCTGTCAGCACAGTGCGGTCTGAGTATCCGCCTCGAGCACGATGCCGATTTCAGGGCTCGAGAAGACCTCTTGGATGCCTTAATAAACCACGGTGGTCGCTGGAAGGATGTTGATTTGTCCGTTCCGGCCTCTTTCTTCCACCAAACATCCCGAAGGCTGGGTCCGTTGCAATTACTATCTAGCCTGAAACTACGTGTGGTCGAGGTCGCTGAGCAGCCCGAGGCCGCTGGCCCTCACGATTTGGCCCCCGCAAGCATGAAGGTTTTCGGCAACGCACCCCAATTGCGTTCTATCTGCCTCGAAGGGATTTCGCATCCGGAGCAATTCGAGCTCCCGTGGATCCAGATGACCTCTATAGAGCTCGGGCTCGTAAGCAAAAGCGCATTGGTGGACCTCCTATACATGGCACCCGACCTTCAAGTGCTCAAGTTACGTCTTGATGACGATAGTCCAGCCGCTGCACCATCAACACCTTTGGTGCACAAATCATTACACACGCTCTCGTTGTGCGGTGAAGGAGCCGCGATACCGACCAATCTGACTCTTCCGTTCCTCAGAGACGTGACGATATCTGGCGGCTTCGAATTAGAGTCCGACACAGAATGCCTTTTGGCTCTTTCTGACCTTCTTGTTCGCTCGAACTCCCCTCTCAAGCGACTATCACTTATCGATGTCAACTTGCTAGAGGGGTTTACTGGTGTCTTGGAGTCAGCACCAGAGTTGACCGAGCTTCGCATTAGGCTCACAAAATACGACGAGGAGCATGATACGATGTTCAATTTTATCATGGGAGAACTGCTTGAGTATCGTGCACCGCATGCGTGTACGATTCCGCAGCTCGAAGTACTGGAGCTCAGTATCGACTGGGACGCGTCCGAAG
>CEMG01178258.1:0-12612 GCA_001179705.1 Baeospora myosura
AACCTCATCGGCATTCCACTCGAGCAAAGTGATATTCCCTTCCGAATCAGCGACTCCAAGCGTCGGTGTTGAATCGGGAGATCCATGACACCTAACCATCTCTTTTAATGAATTCGTATAGGAAGAGGCCATGCCAGAAATTGTGTCTAGTGTACCATTTCATATCCAGCACGGCCGGAAGATCGATTCGCTGGGTGTTCTTACTACAGCGCAAGATCGCTACATCAGTACATTCACGTCAAGCTCACTTCGAACGCGTACAACAACATATGAGATCCAAGAAATGCACGTACAATGCGATTGACCCGTCCTCACTCTTACCCTCCTGCTCATCCTGGGGCTGATTCTGGGTATCCTCATTGCGTGTCCCTGTAGGTTCAAAGCGGAAGACAAGACATTGCCCCCGCCTCTTCTGGCTCTTCTGGGCGGCATCCTGGGGTTCAGGTGGTGGATCGATGGGCTCAGGCTCCGACTCGGAGGCGTTCTGCGCTGGCGACTGGTCCAATTTGTACGTCCCGCATACGAAGACGTCCTGAAGACCTGGATGGGGACAGAACTCAACAGAGTCTGCTGGGAAGGTCGTGTCGTACATGGGATCCGGTACTTGAGCAAAGTTCAAGCAAAGTTTGCAAAGACAGGGGCATCTAAAAATACATCCGGGGTTCCACGTGGGAGGATGGACGAATCGGGATTTGGCGGTGATGATGCCGAGTCCGACGCTGGAAACCTTGACGCCAACTAATGCTCTGTGCCCCGGCCAGGCAAGGATACCTCACATACACCCATCTGAAGCTTATATCTATACCTCTGTGGAGGCTCCGTCAAGATGGCGACCAGCATGCGTGGGCTGACTCAGGTGCGTTATTGGTCGTTACTCGTTGGTACAGTAATAATTGGAACTTGGGCGGATGTAACCTGCAGTTCATCGCGGATATCCGTGGTGCGCGAGTCCATGACTTGGAGGAGAAGAGGATCAATAAGGAGATGGCGAATATCAGGAAGAAATTCAAGGGTTCGTGAGCTGTTACGCTACCAATATGGAAGCCTTATTACGGAGTACCAATAACGTCTTGACCTGTAGATGGAAACTTGGATGGATACCAGAAGAAAAAGTCAGTCGAGCTCAGGGTGCTTCACTGGACGGTACTCATGCTGCTCTGCTGCAGATATGTCGCCAAGATCATCTTCACGTACATCTTGGGTTACAAGGTCGACGTCGGGCACATGGAGGCAGTGAACCTCATTTCAAGCTCAAAATATAGCGAGAAGCAGATTGTCAGTCGCCCCCTCTACCGTTCTTCCTGACCTGTGTGACTGATGGAGATTTCAAATGTGATAGGGATATCTAGCGGTGACGCTTCTGATGCACGAGAACTCTGACTTCCTGCGACTGGTCGTCAACTCTATCCGGAAGGACCTGCACGGGAACAACGAGATCGACAATTGCTTAGCTTTGCACGCGATTGCCAATGTGGGAGGTAGCGAGATGGCGGAGGCGTTGGCCGAGGACGTGCATCGGCTCTTGATTTCCCCGTGCGCTATCGTGTTTCGCGTCGTTGAATTGGCTGGTACTCATCATTCCAAATTCTACAGCACTTCTCAAAGCTTTGTGAAGAAGAAGGCTGCGTTGACGTTGTTGAGGCTTTACCGGAAACACCCCGACGTTATCCCTGCTGCTGAGTGGGCTCTGCGGATCGTGTCAATAATGGACGACGAAGATCTGGTAAATACCACTGACACTCACACATTTCGCGCTTATTAACTCTCCGTCCAGGGCGTGGTAGTCTGTGTGACAAGTCTAGTCATGGCACTGGCGCAGGACGACCTCGATGCATACGCGGTTTGTTATACAAAAGCTGTTGACCGACTATATCGCGTGGGTTTCCTTTCTATCAAGTTCGTATCCACGGCCTGACAATCTTCCAGCTCGTCATCGAACACGAGTACTCAGCAACATACGCGTATTACAAGGTCCCATCTCCTTGGTTGCAGGTCAAACTTCTGCGATTGCTGCAATACTATCCGCCTTCAGGTCAGTCCTGGCTTCTTCGCCTAAAGACATTTTGTTGACATCAGGTCAGAGGATCCGGCAATACGATCCGTGCTACACCAAGTTCTCCAAACGACGATGAATAACAGCGCAGAACCATCACGGAATGTCCAACACAACAATGCCCAGCATGCCGTACTGTTCGAAGCCATCGGGCTCGCTATACATCTTGACACCAACTCACCACTAGTCAGCACAGCTGCCGTCCTCCTCGCCCGTTTCATCTCATCTCGTGAAACCAATGTCCGATACCTAGGGCTTGACACCATGGCCCATCTTGCTGCGCGGGCAGATTCCCTCGATGCTATCAAGCGGCACGAGAAGACGATTATCCTCTCACTCCGCGACAAAGATATCTCCGTCCGACGGCGTGCCCTCGATCTGCTTTATAGCATGTGCGACGTGGATAATTCGGAACTAATCGTGGGCGAGCTGTTGCGGTACCTGAGAGTCGCCGACTACGCGTTACGAGAGGAGATGGTTCTAAAGATCGCCATACTGACAGAAAAGTACGCGAGCTCGTACAAGTGGTATGTAGATACCGTGCTGCAGTTGATCAGCGCTGCTGGTGACCATGTGGGAGACGAAGTCTGGTACCGCGTTGTTCAGATCGTCACAAATACGGAGGACCTTCAGGAATATGCTGCCAAAGTCATTTTCGAGCATCTGAAAGCACCGTCCACCCATGAGAGTCTGGTGAAAGTAGGAGGTATGTTGGGTTGTGCTAGCTCTAGTTGACACGGACTAAACCCGTTTCAAGGATACATACTCGGCGAATATGGCCATCTCATCGCCAATGAACCTGGCTACAGTCCAATGGAACAGTTCCAGGTCCTTCACTCGAAATCTCAGTTCTGTGTCGCTTCCACCCGCTCATTACTCCTTTCGACCTATATTAAATGGGTAAACGTGTTCCCGGAGATCAAACCCCAGCTGCTCAATATATTCGAGCGCTATCGACATGTTCTCGATGCCGAGCTGCAGCAGAGAGCCTGCGAGTTCTACGCACTGGCATCAAGGCCGGATGACGATGAACTCCTGCAGAACGTCTGCGAGGAAATGCCTCCTTTCCCGCCGCGTGTCAGCGCCCTGCTGGGCAGACTGAACAAGAAACAAGGCGACACCCAGGATAAACCTACCTGGATCCATGGAGGAAAAGAGGCCAACATGGACAGAGAGGCCATCAAACGTAAAACTCTGGTGCCTGAGGCAAACGGCACTACATCGCCTGCTACGGCACAGGGCGACTCGGAGGATATCTTGGGATCTTTGGCAGGACTGGATATATCCAGCCCAGCCGAATCAGTTCCTGTCGCTCCCGCGTCCTCTACCTCCTCAAAACAGCCCCAACTCACTGGCGGTCCCAATGTGGACCGCTGGTTTGATAAATTGACGTACGGTGCAGAAGGAGTCCTGTACGAAGATGTCATGGTCCAGATAGGTGTAAAATCAAGGTACCAAGGCCAGATCGGACAACTCGCAATCTACGTTGGAAACAAAACTCCAAATAACTTGACATCTTTCACCACCACATTACATATCGCCGATACCGATGCCTTATCAGTCACCTTTGCGAAAATTCCGCCAAATACGATTGCCCCTCGCCTGCAAACGCAACAGTTGCTGCATGTAGAGTGCAAGAAAATGTTCACGACACCCCCCGTGCTAAGCTTGTCGTTTTTCGCTGGATCACATCAAAGTATCTCCCTCCGGCTGCCGATTGTGATCACAAAGTTCTTTGAACACGTTAAACTGGACCAAGCGGACTTTTTCGAACGATGGAAATTGATTGGTGGCGCTCCTCGTGAATCCCAGATTGTTTTCCCCGTCGATCTGACCGCTGCGGGCCAGCTCGATCTCGTCAAGCACCGTCAAGCTGTTACGGGTCATCGTCTCGCTGTTTTGGATGACATCGATCCAAATCCAAATAACATCGTTGCAGCTGGAGTACTTCACATGTCTGTCGAAGGAAAGGTTGGCTGTTTACTACGGCTAGAACCGAACCGAGATGCAAAGGTGAGTCGCAAGTTCTCATCATTCTATGTGTACTGACTGTCTTGTAGCTATGTCGGTTGACAGTTCGTAGTACTTCGGAGGATGTCGCAGCGGAGGTGCAGAAACTGATACACAAGCTCTTGAAGGCAGAATCCTAGATACCCTGTGATCTTTACATGGATACATTACTTGCGTTGTATAATTACTATATAGGTGTACTGACTGTACGAGTGGGTATAAACGATGCTTCATGTTGAATAGTCCTTAACGTCGCTTCAACGTTTCCAAATACCCCGAAATAGTCCTTTTTTCCGTTTTCCAGAGTCCTCCGTAGACTCTGCCTTTGAAGAGGTAGAGTTTATGCCCTGGGCGTCGTATGAGGGTATAGAAATAGAATCCGTGGAAGTCGACCTAAAATGTCGACGGTTATCTTTTTGCTGTGGAGGCGGCGGCGAACGTATGTCCGGTTCTCGCGCCCGTGCGAAAGTTCGAAGTGGGCTGGAAGGGGAGGAAGAGTCGCCGGAGAGCAATTGGCGGCGAGATTTGTCAGTGTCAGAGGTGGCCGATGGAGCAGTAGATGGTCGCCTAGGTTGTCGAGGTCGGTCAGCAGTGAAAGAGGAGGAGAGAGGAGAAGCTGGCGATCGTGCGGATATTGGTGGTGTGCGCGAGGTCCAGCTTCCTGAGGCCGACGGCCGCCGATGACCAGACGAGACGCGGGTAGCGAGGTAACTGACCCGCTGCAGAGCTTTCTCCTCAACCTCATAACATCTGGTGCAAAATTCATTCAACGGCCTGTCTTCTTCTGTATGCGATTTCTGTTTTGCGAGATGATCTCTGGAGTGTCGGATTACCGCCGAGGTGATGATCGCCAGATGTCTTGGTATATCCAAGAGATGAGGAAGTATGGGAATGGATTCCCGGACTAACACCGGCTGCATTCTTGCACGTTCCCGAAGCGAATTTACGACGTTTAATCGGTCATGTCGATCTGCTGTTGACCCCGTGTAGGCATATCCGTCTTTGGACGGCGTGGATACAACCAGAATGTAGTCAATCATAGCGGGGCGACTGTCTCTCAAGAAGTCCTGGACACCCCGCATGAAGTCCTCCTTTTGAACGTTCTGTGAAACAACAATGAGTATGCTGTATAGGTTATCCGCGCAGACTTACGGCGTTCAAGTTGGCCAGACTTTGAATAACCTTCGCTATTAAGGTCAGACTGCGCTGCACCTGAGCACTGGGCAGACCTGGAGAGATATATGAGCATTACATTGGTTAACTGATAATCAATGTGAGTCGTACCGGGGCATAGCCCAAAAAGATGGGGGTGAAGGATAGCGGGAACAATGAATCTCAGGAAGCAGAACGCAGAAACACTCTGCCATGGCAGTTCTCGGTTGTCCTGCGATAAATATGACGTCTGGTAACGCCTCTCCACCAACTTTCGGACCGCTTCGAACAATCTGCGCATTTCACTATGCTGCCGTGTTAGCACCGCAAGTCATTGATTGGGGGAAATGCAGGAAAGACTTACTGCGGGCACTCCATTCTCACGGAGTATATCTGGTTCCAAAATTCATGGCACCAGTACACGAGTTGATCCACGTTCCGCTCAACATCTTTCGCACCCTTGCCACTCCGCGCAGGATCGACTTCTATGGATACCTTTTCCCCACAAAGTCTGCGAAGAACAGTACCGATGCTGGCCTCAAGAAAGACCTTTCCATACCAGGCCATGCACAATTCCATGACTTTGGTCAAAATGGTATTGCCACGGAATACGGTTTGATGCGCTAGTAGCTCTGTCAGAATACTCTCGATGCCAGGATCATGTAAACTCACATGATGGAGTACCGTCTACTTCTTTCTCTAGCAGCAGCTGTACATGATCTATGAGTTTGTTGTTCGCAATTGCGATCGACATCAGTTGCGTTGCGATGGTCTTGAGCTTGAGCTTGGTCTCGAAGTCTGACATCCAGTCCAGGAAGTTGCGCGAAGTGAAGGTCTAAAGATGGAAGGCTCGTTATTACGATATGAGGGGACAGCGACTGCAATTACATTCAATAGTCCTGAATAGGCTGAATACGGAAGGACGATCTCCCTGCGGGTTTATTAGCATAGAGTCGGGGAAGGAACCACAAACTACTCACTCATCCACCCGAATCCTTAACCGGATGTCACCAACTTGTATATCGCTCGCTATGGATCCAGTATGAAGTACAGGAAACCAACCGTCGACCATTTCACCGCGACGGAAGTTGCTGAGAGTAATGCGAACTATTCCCATCAACGTGGGCTTGAACAGTTTCTTCTCCCGCCAGACCATCACGTCCAGGTTCTCAAAGGGAGGGAGATCAGTGAAAGTAAAGGCTTCGTGCCAGTCAGGCGAACCGATGCCTTTCTTCACAGTCGTACGTCCACAGAGTGTCTCGTTCAAATGAATCTCACAGGACACATCTAGATCGACGGGGTCTGGTTCTGAATTGGACTCGGCGGTGCCCCCCGTATTGGTGGCCTCGAAGGGTTTCGTGTTGCCCAAGTTACGTCCTTGGACGACGGACATTTCCACCTGTCGCCACATTCGATAGGATCCGCCATCGGTCGGAGACATCAATCTTCCGTAAATTTCTGGGATGGCGTAGGACCTCAGAAGAGCTAACCACGTATTGCAGTCGTCTGCGCTGGGGAATTGAAGATAGACTGGCTCTCCAGTATTGTTGGAACACCATCGTTGACCACTAAGCGCGACGTTCAGTACACTCTCGTTACCAGATGCCAATGAGGATTACATACGCAACGCAGTATATCCCGAGGCAGAACTTCCGAAAAAACAGCGAAGTGTCGGCCAAACGTATGTCCGTGTGGTTCAACAAGTGGATGTATAATGTTTGATAGAGTATAGATTCCTGAGGTACCGTCAGCGAGCAGTCGGATAACGATAAGACAGCACATACATCGACATAGATATTGAGGAGACAACGTTCTCCCTCCTCGGATAGTTTGCAAGTCGCTGGTCGCCACTGACCATTTCCAGTCGGTCCTCGAGCAAGAGTGAGCCAGCTGGACTTCTCTACGGAAGAATGAGAACGGCGCAACAGGAGTTCGTACAGCACACACCTTTGATCTTCTTACTGTCCTCCACGATACTGCTGGTCTGCTTCACGGACTCCCGCTTTTCAGAACGTTTCCGCGGGTTCGGGGGCTAATACGCGATAAGTGGCAACTTCAGGAACAGACGCGCAGGGTACACACCTTCCGTAGAGAAGCGCCCGCTGCAGTGGAGACATAGAGCTCAGCAGATACCAGAAACTCTCTAGGTGTTGGCGAATGTCCTTGGGGAGATGTCTCCCAATAATCAGACATAATGGCAGACCGCAAGTTGGTGAGAACAGCAGAAGTGGGTGATGATCAGCTGTTTCACTGCCACATACTCCCCATGGAAAGAAGACAAGAGAATACGGAAAGAGGAGATATGCGCCCTGAGACAAATCGAGATTTCTATAGGTTTGGTCATGACTGACGATGGGAGCATATGATTCCGGTTGCTGTTCCGCCTCAGGGGTCGCAACCCAACGGTTGCGTTACGTCGCATAAGAATACGATCCGCTCACTTCAGGAAGCTTCAGGATCACTCATCGACATCAATCATTTCTACGCGACATGTGCTGCAGTGAAAAAGGTGCCCAAAGCTGCATGTACAAGGGCTCTTTGGCGCCACATCTCCATGGATATGTGTGATAATTTATCTCACATTCATCTGCTTTCTGCAACGGAAGATCTAGAAAGATACATTACCCAGGGACGACATCTTAAGACAGATTATCTCGCCGGAAACGCACAAACACCGTGATGGAGTCCAGTGGCATCCACAGTCTACTGACCAAATGACATTGCTCTTGGTGATACGTGTCTGCCTATCATTAATGCCAACATATAAGATTTCCAAAGATAGACGAGTTCGATTGTCCGACTCTGAGATTATAAGGCTAGACGATAAAAAGAATCCTGAGTCCTCTATTCCACTTTTTTCCTGACGAAGAGCAACGATGTCAGCTTGTTGGAGACGGATGTACAAAACGTAGGGTACGCACACACTCCCGTTCGCATGGCCGTTCGTAACGCCATTCGCCTTCGAGCTCTTGACGGGCTTCTTGTATGTATTGAAGTAGAAGTTGATGAACAGTCCAAGGTAGCTGGTGAGCAGACCACATCCGAAGAGCGCCGCGCCTTCTGTGCCGTTGCAGTTGTCGATGAAGGGGAGCTTGTCGGGGACATATGCGTAGACGAAGTGTTGGTATGCTGCAAAAGTAAAGTTGAGTTATGAGCCATTCTTGATAAGAAGATAACATACTGCCGAAGTAAACGAGGCAGATGTCGATAATGAATTGAGTAATTTGCATCACGGTGAGGTACTTCTTCCACTGTATCGACCCGTCAGTTCAAGCAACAATAATATTCAATGAGACGGCATACCCAAATCTTGGCCCCGCCGGCAGTCGCGTAATAATAGTAATCTGGGAGGATTTAAGCGCATGTCTCCCCAAAAAACAGAGATATGCGTACACATTAAGACGTGAACCGCCAAATTAAGGGTGATGACAGTCCAGGACTGATGGTAGGAAGAGTAAGCCATCGAAGTTGGGGTTGGGGCCGGTACAGGGTAAGATAGGCTTACTATGCTGGTCTTTCCATTGAGTTGCGAATAACATAGCAGAGCGGTGGCGGAGTGGTGGAAAACGTGGAGGAAAGCTGTCTTTTGATCAGGAAGGAGCGTAAACGAGAATGCGATGTGATCTCACCAAGAGTCTTCTTCTTAAGGGCGAGGAAGACGGTGTCCAATAGCTCGAGATACTTGAAATAATAGTTGACCATGTAGTAAAATTCCATTCTCTGCGAAAATTGTGAGGTTCACGATACATACGAGACATGAGAGGATGCGCTTACAGGTGTCCAAGACTTTTCGTTACACAAAGCGCTGAAAATGCCCCTGTTCCACGCTATTGGCACAATCTCCTCCAACATTAAAACCAGCAGAAGAAGACTTCCGGAGCTCAGGAAAACATTATGAGCTTGGAAGAGGGTATTGAGTTTTTGTGGTTGTCGTGTCTTCATAAAGGCTTGTATGCCGAATATGATTGCCAGGTAGGACGTGAGGGCAATCACTACAGTTGGAGTAGTTGAGAGCGGCGTCTGGCCTGGAACATAGGTATATAGGTGACGTGGCAAGGTGAAGGGGATATTAGACACCAGAAAATCAGCGAGCGGGGCCATGGTCAAAGACGAGAAAGACCGGGTGAAAGGACAAGTGTAAGGAGCGACGAACAGGAAGGAGTTGAAAAAACTGTGATTCGGCTGGGGTGTGACTTTATCAGGCTTTCCGTTACGGTGACAGCGTGCTACGTCCGCATGAGCGCTTAGCATGTGTTTACTCCCGGCCTTGGCCCTGATAATTATCGTCCCACTTCCGATGTGGACCAGCACCAAACCAGCACCGTATCAGAATGCGAGTTTATGTCAATTTTGAGGGTTTACAGATGCTACTTGGATGGTACAGTATGTGCGATACGACGACAACAACAAAACAAGGTCCGAAGAGAGAGGAAAATATGCAACTATGAGATGATCAAACTGGGGCAGTGGTCCAAATCAGTGAGGAGCACTCCACTAGAGGGGGGGATATTAGGCGGGAACCGAGAAGAACAGGAAGACTCTGAAACTGACTGCGTTTTGAGGTTGGCTGCCTGAAGCGCACCGAGAGCCGAGTCCCTGATCCGAGACGAGTCTAGTTCTGGAGGCATAGCGCAGACCAGACACACTGATGAATTCGAACTTGAAGGGGCCAGGCAGTATGACGCCGTGACCTGAACATAGAAGTCAGCAAGCAATTACCCCGCGCGGGGAATAATACCGAAACTTACCCCAGAAGAGCGGAGGGATTGTACAAGGTCGTGGATGAATACGAGGTATTTAGCACGTAGATTATGGAGGTCATAGAGATCCACGCCTAGCGTGTTCATATGAGCATGAGTCGTGGACCATATTTATAGACTCACAGGTGTCGTCGACTGAGCTAGGACACCAAGTCGGCAACGTGCAGTGCAAGCGAACTGTCGAGTTACCGGCAGACACAATTTGTCTTGAGAGTATAAGCCTTTCTTCATCGGACAGTGTGGAACATTACTGACTGGGTGAACGGTTTGATAGCGTCATGAAGGGTGCCCAACTGACACTGGCCATGATATTAGCTCGTCGTTCACTCGACGACATCCTGAGACTGCCTCACCTCTTTGAACCGCTCCTGAATAATGGGCTGGCGCTCCTCCAAAGAGGTCAGGGTGGACTGGGACAGTATGGAGACCATGTTTGAGCTTGAGAGAGTATATAATTCGTAGGGATTCTAGTTCAGTCGAAAGGGGGTTTATGTAGGTCTTATGAGGGGTCACGGGGGTGGTCGGGAGTAACGGACGTGATCGGGACGGAGCTCTCCCTTGTACGTCGAATTGCAGGCTCGATCCAGCTCGAACCAATGGCAGAAAGTCTAGACATCAATGAATGTACGTACCATCTCCTCCTAAAGCCACGAGGAAGTCCCTCAAGGCGTTGAGGGACCTCCGAATCGAAAGGTTGTGTGATGCCAGTAGTTCGTGCCGGTACAAATGAAGAGCTTCGTGATGAGTCCGGGATTACGCTGGCAGATTGTACATACACAGAGGTGATTGTGCGTCTAGCTAAGTAATGGCTGGAACAGAAGAAGTGACTATGGAATGGGTAGCAGTAACACCAGTTGAGAGAAACTCGAAGGAGAGATCGAGACGATGATGAACGACTCGAATTCATTGACATTTAGAGCTGTCGGCAATGGGTTACGTAACGTGACGTGATGCGCTCATCGACGCCGGTGACACGCTCGGCGTAGCCTTGCAACCCCCAAGGCTCCAACACGAATCTCTACATCTCTTCCACTATCACCTCCCTGTCAACCTCATCATCTCATTAATTAAGCAGTGGACTGACCCTGATTATCTACGAACATGTGGTGGCTGGACCCTGGGAAGGAGGTCTTGAATTTGGTACGCACTGAATCCAATCTCCAGACGCGTCTTTCGTCATTCATGCTCGTATATCTTTCAGCTATTCAATCGCATTCTTGCCCCTTATGTGGAGAATCTGGATATGAACCAGGTTAACTATGGGATCGGACAAGGTCAATCCATCTGGTCTAATGGCGCAGACGCAAGATTCTGAACGTATATCCCCAGGCCAATTAACTCTTCGCGGTTTACGACTCAAGAAGGGTGCATTGGACAAATTTCGACTTCCAATCGATGTCCTTGAAGGTGCGGAAGACTAGTGGTCGTGTGCGCGCATACATTCATGCAAGTGGCTCTGCAGGTCATCTCGGGACATTCACTCTGTCTTTGCATTGGATGAATCTCGGAAACCAGCCCGTCGAGATTATTGTTGAGGACGTGTATCTGCTTGTTGTACCGTCGACACAAACCAAGTACGACCCTGAAGAGGATGCCCAAAGAGCTTATGCGGCCAAGATGGATCGAGTTGCGAATGCGGAAATTCTTAATTTGAAAGGGACACCGGAGACGGCAGTTGGTACGTCGCAGCTTTGTTTATAATGAGGTGCGTCTAAACTCTGCACAGAGGAACCCCAGCCCATGGGACTCTGGGAATCTATGACTGCCAAGATTATCAACAATCTCCAAGTTACTGTCAAGAATATCCATGTCCGTTATGAGGACAAATACAGTGTTCCTGGGGTATGAATTATCATATACCTTCCCTAAATTATGCTGATGTCTTCTCCGGTTTGGTAGCATCCGTTCGCTGTAGGCCTCACGCTAGCAGGATTTACAGCTGTATCCGTGAACGAAGAGTGGATGCCGTCCTTCATAGAGAGCACTGCAGGTGCTATTCACAAGGTACGCTACTTGCGTAAAGTTCTATCATGTCGACACTGACACCACATTTATGCAGCTCGCGAACCTAGAGTCTCTAGCTGTCTACTTCGACACCGAATCACCCAGTATGGCCGGGATGCCTCTGGCTGATTCCATCAAGAAATTCAAATCTCTGGTTGGAATATTCCTGATGGCTGTGGCGGTATTATCTGACCATGAACTCATCAGATTGCCCACGACGATCAGGATGCAAGCCACCAATTTATCCTGAAGCCAGTATCCGGGGAAGGCAGAGTTAGTCGAATCTTATGCAGCATTTTCCGTTCTGACAAGTTTCTCGTAGGTCATCATGAACCATAAGATTAGCAAAGATGTCCCCCGCTTCGACGTTCAGCTGCTCTTCAACGAGATCGGGGTGGTTCTCAATGACAACCAATACCGTGACGCTATCATGCTCATGGACATGCTCCATGTGTATACTAGACAGCACCAAGTAAGTGAATCTTACTTCAGTATAATTTAACTGCCCTCAAATATGCTCCTCTCTTTTCTCTAGTATCGGAAATACCGACCCAGTGAGCTGGAGTACACGAACAACGTTGCTCTAGCTCGTCTTCGATTTGCAGGAACAGCCATCCTTGAAGGTGTCCGCGC
>CEMG01178258.1:12680-27953 GCA_001179705.1 Baeospora myosura
TATACCAGAAAAAGTTGCTGAATACCTTGTCAGCAACGGTATGTGTTTCCTTGCTACCGCATCTGTCCTTCACTAACACGAACTACAGGACTCGAAGGAGTTCGAAGCGCTGGAAAAGAAACTCTCGTACGAGGACATCAGATTTTATCGATCACTCACTCGTAGGCGGTTGCGAGAGGACAAGGAGCTGCAAAAGCGCCTTAAGGCCGAGAAGGTCAAGCAACAGCAACCTGCGAAAAAAGGTTGGGGAGCTTGGATCTGGGGGTCTTCCCCAGACTCTACCCAGACAGAAGAGCCATCCTTCACCGGAGATATGACAGAGGAACAACGGAAGGAGCTGTATCGTGTCATTGAGTACGATGAGCAAATGGCGAAGCAGGAGACATCACAAACTCCTACAGACTCAATGAAAGCGCGGGTCGTGGCCAAGTTGAACAAAGGGTCTTTTGCGCTGAGGGTAGACCCTCACGGCAAAAATGCAGAGATCATCCTGGTTCAGGCGGATGTCTTCCAGGCATATGTTATCCAGAGAGAGGATAATCTCGGCGCGTCTATTTCTCTAAACGGGTTCAGCGTTTTCGATCACACCACCGAGGGCAGTCTCCACTCTAAAATCGTTCAGGTCAAACTGGACAAGGGAAATGGCGACGTCGAGGACTCACCGGCACTGACAGTCCAAAACAAAGACGATCCCTTCCTGTTCGTTCAGTTCGAACATCATCCGCTGGACGGACGAGCCGACAATGTCCTTGTAGTTCGCATGCGACACATGGAGATTGTCTACCACAAAGGATACGCCGAAGCCATATACAACTTCTTCAAACCGCCCGAAAGCCAACTGGAGTCTGTCGAAGCCCTCTTGGTATGCGATACTCTTCCGGTTGTCCTCGTCATCTTACACATTTTCTAGAGCGCTGCAAGTGAAAGCCTCGAAGGCCTGAGCAAAGAAACACGGGCAGGTTTAGAATTCGCACTGTCTAAGCACAAGACAATTGATATCCAGCTGGACATGCATGCCCCAGTCATCATAATACCTGCAGAGTACGCGCGCCTGCCGCTTTGTTGAGATGAAGCGTTTCTGATTTGTGTCTGTTCAGCGTGTCATCCCACGAGGGCATCCATCTCATTGTCGATGCTGGGCACATTGCAATTGAGAGTCAGCTTGTAGACAAGGCGGTGCTCGGCGATATTAATCGCAAGCGAGGGCAGTCCTACGGTAACGAGGACTATGCAAAGTTGGAGTCCTTGATGTATGACAAGTACATTTTGAAACTAAAAAACGGCCAGGTGAAGTGCATCAACAGTCATCTGTCGCTAGCCATCTAATCATAAACCACAGTTCATCATTGGAAACGGCCTGCAATCTTGTCGCGAAGCCTTGACCTCCAACGCGTCTGACTCTCTTCATCTGGTCGAGCGGATAACAGAGATAGATCTCCAGGTTCAAAACTCCATCGTGCCCCAAGTGACCAAATTGGCCCGAAGGAAGGTGTCCGGAAATCTTCCGACGCTACAAGTCAATCTCTCCGACACCAAGTACAAGTCTCTTATGCATTTGATAGACGTGTGCATCCCGAAACTCGGGGATGATTCACCACCGCCACCTGTGTCTTCTACGCGCCACGCAAACTTTCCGCTCTTTCCTGGACTATTCTCCCATGAGGACACGGCGTATCATGTTGATTACGCGACCGATGATGAAGAAGACCCGGATACGTCGAAGGAGTCAGAAGAATTCTTTGAAGCCAATGAAGGCCTGCCCGAGGTAGGTTCGCTTCCCAAGATTAAGACACTTTCAAGTGAAATTTTAATCTCTTCAGGAGCACCAATTCCATCAGCACCAACTTGAGATCGACTTCAAAGTAGATGAACTACGAGCCTCTATCTCGAAGTCAAGTGGCAACGGTGTCGAAAAGCCTCTAGGCGATGTTTCCCTCAAACGGTTCGCGTTGATGTTTGTCAATAAGCAGTACGACATGAAGGTAGATGTCAATCTCCGGTGCGTATACTACTTCAATCTTAACCTGTTGCATCGCCGTGTTCATTTGTCTCTGTTAGCTCGTTATCCATGAGTCTCGTTCAGCCTGGAGCAGACCGCATACAGTTCATGTCCTCAGCTGAATCCGGGCAATCGGAGGACAGGGACCTCCTCAATGTCACTTTTGTTCGTGCTGAAAGAGAATCGCCTGAGTTCGACACTATCTTTGACGGTGTTGAACAAAGCGTCGACGTCAAGATATCCACCTTCATATTCCGTGCCGCTCCAGAGCCCGTGGTCATGCTCTATGATTTCATCATGACGACTTTCGTACCGAAATCAAATCCGCAGGTTATCGAAGGGAACGTCAAAAAACCTCTCGTGCTCACTGAGGCCGAGCACTCAGATTCAACCGCTGAGGAGAAACCTACTGTTGAAAACGCAACTACCGCTAACGAGGGAAAGATTCGCGTTGCAGTCAGACTTGCCAGTGTACAAGGTCAGTTGTAACCATATCTCATCGAAGGTCGTTCATCCACTGAATTACCGTGCAGTGGTCTTGATGAATGGAGACTTGAGCCTAGCGACATTATCCTTGTCAACAGCAGACGTTGGGGTTCTTTTACGTCCGAAAACTCTACAAGTTACCGGGCGCTTAGGCAACTTGGCTCTCAGTAATGATTCCCTGTCATACGTCGTTCGCGAGGAGTTCAAGCAGATTGTTTCTATCGAGGGTCAAAATTTCGCCGAGTTTCGCTATCAAACATTCGATCCAGAAGAGGAAGGGTATGCAGGGGTAAAATCCTCTGTATACCTGAACGCTGCCTCCATCAAACTACACTTCTTGGAAGAACCCCTTCAAGACATATATCTCTTCCTTGTCAAACTCGCGAAACTTAAAGGATTGTACGATGCCGCGACTCAAGTTGCAGTCCAGAGGGCCTCGGAGATTGAAGTTGAGCTTCTGCAATTTGAAGTCTCCGTCAAAACGCCGATCGTTGTCTTCCCTTCGGATCCTGAACGTTCTCCTGATGTTCTGGTCCTACGACTGGGCGAAATTACCGCTCGGAACACGCCTGAGGCAGTAGTTAACAAGATAGCTGCTAGCTTGCGTGGGATACAATTAGTATCGAACCTATACTACTCGGACAAGCTCTCCAGTCTCAAGATAATCGACGACATAGAGATCACGGCAGACATTGTTCAGACAAGCGGGATTGACCGTAGCCAAGACACGAATTATCCAGATACTCAGGTAGGTATCTGCAATGGTTCGTCTAACCCGCGCTCCTGCTGACTCCTCTCCACAAGATCGCCATAAAGATCTCAGATGTGCGATTGCATCTCACACAAATCCAGTACGTATTATTGTTGAGGCTCTCGCAATCGATTCCCAGGGTCTTTACGGGTACCCCGGACACTGCGGTTCAAGCTGAATCGTCTACTGTTCCCTCTGCTTCCTCCTCTGCTGTCTCGGATGGCGGTAAAAAGGACACGCAGGTGGACCTTGAACCTGAACTCAGGGCGATTCCCTCCGGTGGCAGCCGAAGCTGGACAACCATTGACTTGGTGGTGACAATCAACGTCGTCAAACTCCACTTGTACGACTCACTCGCCATATCAGAGTCTAGTGTCAAAGAGCATGGCATTGCCAGATTCGCTCTCACCGACAACACTTTGCGGCTGAAACTGCTTTCTGATGGGGCAGGGGAGGCACAGATCATTCTCAAATCTTTCACGATGGGCAACACCAGACCAGGAAACTCGAGATTCCGGGAAATTATTCCAGCAGCGAAGCATGACCGGAATCAGTTCATGGTCTTGTATACCATGTCCGGGGGTACTAATGGCTCAGCTCTTGCCATTGTTACTGTCGATTCTCCTCAGATCATCTTCGCAGTAGATCCTGTTTTCTCCTTACTCAAGTTCTTCACAAGCGCCTTCCCCACTCAACCCCCCGTGGAGGAACTGGAATACTCGACGACGACCGAGGTTGTCGCAAAACAACCTCAAACCTCACAATCCCTGGATTTCAGAATCGACCTCCATGACGTCTCCATTAGTGTATTGGAGAGCGATGCTGACCCTGATTCCCAGTCAATCAAACTCACCATCCATCAAATATCGATATCGCAACAGGTAACGACGTCCTCATTGTCCTTCTAGCTCCCATATCTGACAATGTTGACGGATAGGGTATCATGGCTCTAACTATCACACGATTAGGAATGTCGCTCATGCGAATGGGCCGCAATTCAGACACTGTGCGCTTCTTGGACGACTTTGATCTGACCTTCTCCTTGGATAGTCGCTCGTCATCCTCGCAACAGATGACAAGTATGGAGGTGTCTTCGAAGCCAATCGTCTTCCGCGCGTCTTATCGAGATATAAATCTCATCAGTGCAATCGTTCAAAGGGCCCTCGAGCTCTACAATGACTCTCAAAACGCGCCTGATTCAGGTCGTCCTACCTTGCAGACCAATAACTCTTCAGAACGTAGGATAACGAAGTCACATGCATCAAAAACCGGCACGCAGTCTCAACCACACCCCGTCGGGAGCGCTGGCATCCTCACGTCAAAGGAACAGGTAAATCAGCACCACAGTCTCGTGGAACCCCAATGACTGAAAATCACTGCTAGTTGAAAGGCTCGTTCGACGGATTCCGCTTGGTGCTTATCGGTGACATGCACGAGCAGCCAATGCTCCACCTCAAGGTCAAGCCTTTTATCATAGGAGCCAAAGACTGGTCTGGAGAGGTACGTCCATGCTCAGGAAAATGTTGTTTGGATGCATCTTCTTACTATGTCTCTTCCAGTTGAACGCCACGACAACCATGGCGACGCACATCAGTTATTGGAATCTGACCAACTCACACTGGGAGCCATGTAAGCTAGTGATCTTAAAGTCAGTCCACATTGACTAACTTCGTTTAGTGATTGATCCTTGGACGTTCACGATCGCGGTAATACATCAGCTCTTATAACACGTCTGTTCACACTGACCTGCCATAGGTTATGAAAACGGATGTTTCAAGTGGTTACAATGTCAAGCTGTCATCCCGAGAACGCCTTGATCTCAATCTGAGCACAACTTTCGCCGAATTGGCCATCACATCGCTCAACATGTGGGGCAAGGAAGGCGACCATGTTTTGCAGAAGGCCCGCGGGTCCTACGCTCCGTATCGTATCCGAAATCGCACTGGGTCGGCCATCTTTGTGTGGTCCGATCTTGACGGTAGCAGTAGTTCAAAGGACCGTACAGGATTGAAGATTTTGAATGACCAAGCGGTGGACTGGCGATTTGATGATTGGAAGACCATGCGAGAGGTAAATCCCTACTTCTTTTCCAACAGTAAATTCTAATATTGTCTTAGCATGTTTCGTCGTCGGGGCAACAAAACATAGGCATCCAATTCATAGGGAAATCATGGGAGCAGCTCCGAAGCATTCCAGTGGATCGCGAAGGCGAATTTGTCTTTTCGTTGCGGCCTCGGACAGAAAAATTTAGCAGCCGATTGCTCTGTGAAGTCACTGTCGTGGACAACGTCAAAGTGGTGACAATTCGGTCAACGTATAAGGTCGAGAATCAAACACTCTATCCTTTGGAGCTCACTTTGGTAGACGACAATGGGCACCCTGTTTACTCCTTGGAGAAGATTGCTCCGGGACAGGACTACTCCCTTCCTATCGAGGCCGTCATGCGGAACAGAATCCGAATTCAGCCAGACCGTGAGTACCCCCCAGATCAACAGGTCCATATTCTGACTCCGTTAGCAGAGGGCTTCGGGTATAAGTGGTGTCCAGCTATTCGATGGGAAGACCTCGTAGCGAAGAAGGGATTCACAATCAAATGTCCTCATACAGACCCCAAAGAAGCCTCCTTCCGCTTCCAAGCTTGGGCCCAAACGGACCTCAGTTCGAACGATTCTGCCGCACGGTAAGCTGAACGATAGCCATGATTGGATATTAGCTCACAGCCCACAGCAGTAAACAGCCTAAGATACACCTCAAACTTCGTGCACCTTTGGAGCTTGAAAATCTACTACCCTACAATCTCCAATATCGCGTGTATGACAAGGATACGGACCAGAATTGGCGAAGCTATCTTCGCAAGGGCGGCATCATGCCGGTGCACTCAGTGGAACTTGCCCATCTCGTCTTATTGAACATCGAAGTCCAAGACACAGGTGAGGAGGTTTGAACTAACGATCTGGGCTTTTGACACTGACAAATTCAAGTCTTCAAGCCGAGTGACTTCGCGATCATAAACACTGATGGGAACTCGGACTTCGACATCGAAAACAGTCTGACAGTGCGCGATGCGCAGGACAGGAAATTGGACCTAAAGCTAAACTACATGTGAGTGTGAAACTTGTGCCTCGCATCCGCCACCTGAAGCATGGAATCATCAGCCGGTATCCCGACTCTGGTGGAGCTTTCAAAGTCCAGATCTACAGTCCTTACCTGGTCGTCAACAAGACGGGGGTGCCGTTCAACATCAAATCAACGAGATCCACAAGGACTGGCTCTCCACAGGATGTGGCGGGCGATAGCCGTCCAGGTGCGTGTCTTGATATCCACCGCTGCCTGAGTTACATAGCTCTAAAAGTGTGCTTCTTTGTTCTACAGATATACTCTCACAACCCATACCATTCAGTACGTAGTCTGTCTGTGCTGCTGTCCCCTACGTACTCTGATCTACGATGGAACGTTCCAGTGCTCTCGCATCCAAGCGCTCACGGCCACGAATTTGCCCTCAAGCTCGGCGACTCGGCATTGTCCAAGGTGTGTTTGGTTATATCGGGGTGGAGTCCAGATATTGACAGATATCCAGGTTTTCAGTCTGGAGGCACCAGCAGCAGAGACTACTGTGGTGATTCCTTCGCAGAAACAAAAGTCTGACGAAATCCATGTCGGACTCTCATGGACTGAGGGCCTCGGAAAGTACAAACTAACGAAGGTCATCACTTTGACTCCCCGTTTCCTCATCAGGAACAATCTCCGGGAGGCCATAACATTCAGACAGCACGGCGTAGCTCCTAGAGAGCGATCTGTAATAGAGGCCGGAGAGCGCTGCCCATTACTCTACGTGCGTGTCGGCCAAGAAAATCTCCTAACCGTGGCACTTCCGGGATTGAATGCGCAGTGGCAAGTCAATCCGTTGTCCCATCTCATCACCGGTGCTCAAATGATACTGATATTAGGTCTCCTCCCATCAACATTGAAGATATCGGATCTGTGCACTTCCGCCTTCGCAGTCCTGGTAAAAATCAGGAGAGTAACGTTCAACTTATTCGTGCCGATATCAAGATCGATGGTTCCACAATCTTCATCTCGTTGTCAACTGCAACTGATGATTGGCCATTCCTCATCGAAAACGACAGTAAATACACAGTCACGTTATCTCAGAAGGTAGATAAATCCCGACACCGCTATAGCTGCGTCCGACTAACATACTATCGCAGGATGCAACCCACGATGACCAGAGCCCCCCAGGACGGCCTGCGTCTGCAGTCTATACCATAGCTCCTCGTTCCAGCATCCCCTACGCGTGGGACTATCCGGCTCCCAGGGACAAGAAAATTTTGCTGACTATAAATGGATCCAAACGTACTGTGGATATCATGGAAATTGGTGATCTCGTACCCTTCAAGTTCAAGGTAGGGCACGTTCTGACCTGCTTAATTATTGAACCATTGTTTACTGAACATTTCCAGGACGGGCGCAGTACTGAAACTGTTGCTTTGGATGTTCGCGCTGACGGGCAAAAGCAAGTTTTACGCATCACGGAATACGACCCAGAGTTCAGTCTGTACAAGCCCAAAGCAAGGAGCAACTCAGTATCCACCCTCAGACAGGACAGCATCTCTACCAACGGCGAGGCATTCGAAGTCGTCACTGAGGAGGTCGTCCCAACACTGGGATTCAGCATAGAGTTTGCTGGTCTCGGCATATCCCTCGTGAACAGGAAGCTCGTAGAGGTGATATATGTGTCTATGGATACACTGGCATTCGACTACACGGACAGTACTGTCGCACAAACGGTGACTGTGTCCTGCGGCACTCTCCAAATAGACAACCAACTACACGATGCCCTATATCCCGTGATTCTGCAACCAACGCCCATACCAAAGGATTCGCGTGGTATTGGTGCTCTTCCGACCGTCCAAGGATCCGTCATATGGCTCAAAGATCAAGGTGAAGATTCATCTGCAGTTGATCTAATCGCTTAACTGACTACCGCTTTTATCAAGAACACGGAGTTTTATTTGTGAAATACTGCTCAATTCTGCTGCAGGCACTTACGATTGAAGCTGACGAAGATCTCTTGTTTTCAATCTACGATCTGACCCAGATCAAAGGTGCCTCTTGGGAGGATGAGAAGGAGGAGTAAGGCTCTATTAACTCTGTGAGATATTAGATGTTAACGTCATATCGCAGTGTCCTTATCTTACACGCCGAGGATATTCCGGAGCCCCAGGACACACCAGTTGGCCAAGACGTCTACTTCGAAGTACTCGAACTTCAACCCATTAAGCTCTCGCTCTCCTTCATGCGTACTGAGAGAGTGAGCAGCGAGGAGAAGTGAGCCCTCAACTTCTTGACGATTGGCCGACACTGACTTGGCCCTATAGACTCAGCCTAAGGAATCCTCTTGCTGTGGTTCTGAATGCTTTCACAATGACCGTGGGCAATATCAACGACGCCCCTCTCGAAATGAATGCTCTAGCAATAAAGGACATGCGCTTGACCATCCCAGAACTTCAAAGCCGTATCACATACCATTATAGGCAGGACGTTCTTCGCCAATTGTACCGAATCCTTGGATCCGCAGACTTCATTGGGAATCCTGTCGGACTGTTCACAAACGTCAGTTCCGGTGTTGCCGATATATTCTACGAACCTTTCAATGGAGTCGTTATGCACGGGAATAAGGAACTAGGTATCGGTATTGCCAAGGTACTGTCGTTGTCCGTCGGTGAACGAGACACAATGCTGATCCACCGTAGGGTGCTGCTAGCTTCGTGAAGAAGACCGTCTTCGGACTGAGTGATAGTGTGACAAAGCTGACGAGCAGCGTCGGCAAAGGTATGTCAGCTTCTTTGCACCAGCGCGCCGGGTCGCTCAAACGTTTTTTGTATAGGTTTATCTGCAGCTACATTTGACTCAGAGTATCAAGCCCGTCGAAGGATGACCCAGCGTCGAAACAGACCTCGGCACGCAATGTGCGTCGACCTTCTTTTCCACTCTTCCCACAGTACTCACTCTCTATGAAGCTATGGTTTCACAGCTGGAGGCGAAGCCTTGGCAAGTAGCATGGCTAGTGCTATGGAAGGCGTCTTGGTAACACTATCTGCTCCTTTTGTATGCGTGTTACTGACCTTGGCATCACAGATCAAGCCCATTGAAGGGGCGGAATCCGAGGGTGCCTTTGGGTTCTTCAAAGGTGTCGGGAAGGGTATCGTGGGGTACATGATCATCATACATCTCTGCTCTCTAACACTTACTGATCGTTTGACAGAGCGGTGACCAAGCCTGTTGTCGGTGTGTTGGACCTGGCGTCCAATGTGTCTGAGGGTATGTATCTCGAATGGTTCGGCTGCAAACTTGCTTGACACAGAATTACAGGCATCCGAAACACCACAACCGTGTTCGATAATCCCGATCGTGAACGTGTCCGACTGGTATGTTGTACCAGTACAAGAGGTTCAGTGGCACGTACTGACCTTTTCCTTCTTCAGCCAAGAGTGGTTCCTGCCGACGGAGTCTTGCGAGTGAGTGTTTGAGTTTCTCGGTCCTGTTGCTGTAGTAATGGGGTATCTAGCCTTATGCGTCACGAGAAGCCATGGGGCAGTATTGGATGAGAGACCTCAACAACGGCGTCTATCGAAAAGAGGCGTATGTTGCCCACATCAGTATGTCGTCCATTGCTCTGAGCTTCTGTGTTGGTCTATAACTGACTTTCCTTCAAGATACACCGGGCAGCGACAACGTTGTCCTTTTGACAGCCTCCCGCGTAATATCCTTCTGGTCCAAAAAGCTCAAGCTCGAGTGGGATCTTCCCTTCACCCAGATCCAAGGTGTGACTGTAGAGGACACTGGCATCAGATTCGGCCACAAGGCAGGCAAAGAACACGACAAATTTGTGTTCATCCCTGAGAAGTCCTCCCAATCTTGGTTTTTCGACCGGGTCGCAGGGGTTGTAAAATCATTCAATATCCAGCGACGAATGGATGGGTAAATATGTAATGTACATGCCTGGATAACGCCATAGAAGAATTCCGGATTGTAACAGGATGTAAGCAGTAGGATAGAATGTAGACTTTGTATGTACGAGTAATACCATAAAGATAACGAACGAATATAAATAGGTATTATAGGTCAGGATTTACGCGAGTTTTGAAGCCGTACGACTCCGAGAAACAACAGTATCCTCGCTGAAAGTAGGACTTGGCTGGCCGTCGGTGATGGTCATAGCAGCACTGACTACACGCTCGCGCGTGGATCGAATAGGATGCTTCCCAAATTCATCTGGCAAGTTATTGCGCATGCTGAGAACTGCGTCATCCTCTTCATCGGGGTATGTCTGGGCATGGAGACTGCTTGTGTAACTTCCGCGGGGGCTGGCGGAGTAGGCGCTCTGGAAGTCGGTATCGGATTCATCTGTGGCACTGGTTATGCCGGGAGTGAGACCGGGAGTGGTTGGTGTCGGCTGAGCAGGAGAGATGGGTCGTAGGGATGCCTCGGATGCTATCGTGCGGAGATTGGCAGGCTCTGGCGTGCTCTGATCGTCACGTGAGTCAGAGACCGATCCACGTGGTGTGCTCGCGTCCGGTGTCTTGATAAGAAGCCGCTGTGGCGTATTGGTGCCCTCCGCATCGTTGGCAGGAGTGGCGGTGTTCGTAGTCTGGGTCGACGACGCGGTGCCACTCCTCTTTCTCGACTTCGGCGGCTTGTTCACCAGACGAGTCCCTCTAGGAGGGCGCGGTCTATGGCTGGCCTCTGAGAACTCAGATTCACTCTCCAAGTTTGAATGTTGCCTCGCAGCAGCACGGCGATCTGATGCAAGGGCCGTCTCCAGCTACATCCGCTTTCTCGTCAGTCCATGCTTAGCTTGAGGCGAAATTAGCCGCACCTTTTGCTGGATTTCCAGAACCTTCTGCGCAATCGTATCACTCTTCTCGCTGATACCCTCATCAACTGCATTCATCCCATCCTGAGGCATGTCCACCTCAGAAGCAGAGAATCGCTTCTTCTTGCTGGGAGACAGCGGTGCCTCTTCCTCATCGCCCTCTTCGATTGTATTTGTTTGACGATCGAGTTTGTCGACGGGTGCACCCTCTCCTTCTTCAGCAGATTCTTCGAATGCCTCAGCCAGAGTTGACTCAGTGCCAAACGAGCGCAAATGTCTCGTCTTGCCTGCATCGCTAGTCCGTCTCGAACGAGTGGTGCCCGAAGCCAATGATGAGCGACTGCCAGGTCGAGAGCCTCCGTAGTCGGAATCCTCGATTCCAACCACCATGGACGCCAAAGCCCGCTCAATCTGAGCTTCAATTTCGGCGACCATGTCCGCACGCTCCTGTTCCATCTTCTCCATCGTCTCCTTCATCATCTCCAGCTCAGTCATAGCTTCCTTGTGAGCGCTCTCGGTGTCTTTGAGTTCTGTGATGATACAGGTGAGCGACTGTCGTCGTGAATGCAAGGCAATCACCGGACTTACGATTCTGGAGCTTGGATTTTTCGACGGCAGTGAGCGTGACGAGTCCCGAAAGCCTCTTCGTCTCTCTCTGTTCCTTGTTGATCTTCGTCCTCAGCTGATTAGCTTCGGCACTGAGCTTCTCGGCGTACTGCTCAAAGGTAACGAACTTGTCCCTCCACAGATCAGACTCGGTCATCAGGAAGTTCAGGCGACGAGATAGACGGCCGATCTTGGTCTCGAGGTCATCTCGAGCATCCACAAAGGCAGTCGCACGCTTGCGGATGGAAAGCTGGATCATTTGCTCCGCAGCAGTGAGCTGAGGAGGACGTTTGACCGAACCGAACATCCCGATGCGTTTCAGGAAGGACGGCTTCTTATACTACAAAACGAAGTCAGCGGCTCGTCTCTGGCAAACACAGATATAGTTCACCCTATCCTGAAGGACGCTATCGAATGCTTGAATGATGCGCGTAGAATGCCACCATTCAGGAGGCTTGATCTGCTCCGCAACAGCTGCAGAAGATGCACCGCGTTTTGCTTGAATCTTGCAGATCGGCCTGAATCGGCCTGCAGGGAAGGCTTCCTTAAACTCACTGTGAGGCATTTAGCAGTCAGACCAGTATACCCATTTCCTAGGGTCAAAAAACTGACCTCGGGACAGAGTGATCGGGATGATAGTGGGACTCGAAGGCTGTAAGAAGTCTCTGTCGATATTTCTCCCTCTGTTGCTTTGTAGAGACAACACCGGGAGGAGGGGAAGGGCAGCTCCTGCAGACGAAGTTAGCGATATAGCGGTCAATTCTTGGACCTTTACATACAGGTAATTGATGTCCCTAAACGTAGCCCATTCAGTTGAAGTCCAAAGGCATTTAGGGGATCAAAAGAGACGTACAAATCAACTATGCAAACTTCAGGAGCAGGGCGAACGCTATACCGTGCTTCTGTGGCGAGACCCATGATCCACGGACCGGGATCCTCGATGTAGATCTTGGCATCGCGGGAGTGGACAGCAGGAAGGGCGATACCATTCCAGCCGCGGAGCTCTACAAGGTACTTGATTGTAGAGACAGCAATCTGAGGTCGGTTTAGACACATATCGCTTCTTTCAAAAGAGGCAGAAAACGTACCCCGAGCATTGCAGGATGCCTTGAGAACATAAGAATACGTCCAGTCGGAGCCAACGCGATCTAAAGCAACTCTTCAATAAGAGCCGAACTTTACGACGAGAATACATACCTCGCAGATGGTCAAGATGTTATCAATATTCAGGCACTTGAACAGCGGCCACATCGTGAAGTTGGTATCGACCAGACCCCGACCAAAGTCAAGGCCGCCAGGGAACCGCGCAATGACTTCGAGACTGGACTCGTTCTCGTTCTTGGGACTTGCGTCAAGCTTGATGAGATCACCAGCACGCGGAGCGGGGTGCGCAAGGATTTTGGTTATCTGGAGCGTATGTGACTGGACGTCCTTGGAAAAACGTGCCCATGACAAGGTAAGGTAGTCTCGCATAAGATCGTAGACTGGATGGCGCGAGACGAGTGCTGGAGAAATAAATATGGTGGTGAGCAGCTGACTGTCTAAACGCTTAGAGAAACTTACTGAGAGCATAGGGTAACCAGAAGACGGTATCGCCCGGTAAGAACAACGTGCTTTCACCAGGACCATGGCCAACTGTACTTGCAACTTCGAAATCACTTTCGCTCATAGCACCTTCTCCTTCTGTCTCTCCGTCTGTCTCCGCATCTCCCCACGGTCCGCGAGCGCCTTTCCTGGCACTCCTACGAGCCTGGACGCCAGGGTCACCGTGATCATTGATACCGGACACGTCAGCACGAAGGTTTTTGATACGAGAAGTCACTAAAGACTGAGCAGACTCCTTGCGCGAGCGGCCTGCTTCCAAGGTACGGCGGATAGCGGTACTTCGTTCTGCATCGGCATGTGACCATACGGTAAGGCACACCCCATGATAAGCCACATTGTTACTGTGGAAAGAGGAGTCGTTGTTGACCGCGGGAGCTGAGGCATTACGGTGGCCGTGTCCCAGAAGACTGGGAGGGCCCAAGTAGCTGGATGAGGGCCTTGCGAAGGGGTCATCAGAGTAAGGGTAAGCGAATGTGGCCGCAGAGGAGCGGTTGTCCGTTCCTGAGGACATGACGGAGGCGCGGAGGAGGTCGCCAGAGGGGGTAGGAGCCAAAGGAGTGTTGGGGGCGGGGAGTGTGAATGTAAAGGTATGGATTGTTGAGGCGGGTTGGAGAGTCGACGCGATAACTTCAACCTCCCGGGTGAAAGAAAGCTGTGGATGGTATATTAGTAAGGACATAACATAGAAGACGCAAAGAAAAGTTTGACAGACCTTCAGAGCTTTGGAAAGCATTTTTCCAACCTCCTGTTTACTCAGAGCCCCTGCGCCTTTCATGATCTCCTCTCCCTTTCCCCGCTTCTTCTTCTTCCCACCGCCAGCGCCAGGACTGACGGTACTACCAAGAACCTCTGGCCTCCACCAGCGGCTCACAGCACCCTCGCTGTGGTGCAGACCCAGCACCGAATCGGGGTCGGCGAGGGTCCATGTGTGCGGTGATTTGGGCAGTCCAGACACAACATAGAGGGATGTGAGGGGCAGCGTGGGGGTGAACAAAGGCATCGGTGCTGCATCACGAACGGAACGAGTGGAAACTATAGAAGTACGGGTAGATGCCGGTATGGGTTCCATGCTTCTCCGATGTCTGATTCCAAGAATACGAGAGGCCTTGTCAGGGCGAGGAACGAGTGTGTTTCCGTTGTCTGTAGGAGCAGTGACAGTAATGTAGTCTAGCTCATCAGCAAGGGCGTTGGATGTCGCAGTAGAGGCAGAAGGGGCGTTACTAGGAAGATTATTTGAGAGGGAGATGTTAATGATCGGAGTGCCTGGTCCTGGTCCAGAGGAGTTTGAAGTATCCTTTTTGGGATCTGAACGTAGAGAGTTGTTTGAAACGGCCTTGGGCGCGTTAAAACGCGATTTCTTTTCCGTACTGAGGGACTGGTCAGAGAACCTTGACTTGAGGCTTTTTTCGCCCATGACTGGGCTGGCTGCAACCGCCGTAGGCGGGACTGACGGGCGACGACCGACAGTCGACATGAAGGGCGGAGATTACGGAGGGGGGTATTACCTACTAGAATGAAGGGAGATATATAGGGAGACGAAATGAATGGAAAGGGTGGGTGTAGAGAGGAGAAAAGCGATAGAGAATGGACGCAAATGGGTTTTTCACAACCCTGCCCGATAGTCAGGCAACATCACGCTAGCCTTCGCTTAACTCTCACAGCTCCACCGACTAGCCGTCCCATCTTTTTCTTTACCCTGTGTGACCCTCTATGTTTGCTGGTGCAGGTCAGCGTTTTGGACGTTGTAGACGCGACTAATTGCACGTCTGCGAGCGTACTTTATGGCCGTGTGGTTGTCCTCACAGTTATTCGCGATCACGTGGCAGAGACCGTAGGGACGGCAACCGATCACAACGATCGGTCTGTCGAATGTTTATCCAAATTGCCTGTTGAAACTTGAGAGCAGCAGATGGCGGGAGGGGCGCTGTGCCACGGCCCACATGCGCCGCA
>CEMG01178268.1:0-12396 GCA_001179705.1 Baeospora myosura
TATACAATATGTACATAGATATCGATATGTAGTCAATGTGTAGTGTAGAGCGAGATAACTAAGAAAACCATGATGTCAAGACAGCAAGAAAACAAGAAAACAGACACGTCCAAAATGCAGTACCTATGATACAAGAGAAAGTACGCTGGCCGCCTTGTCGAGCAGTGGCGTACACCTCCGGAAATTAATCCTCGAGCATGAGTCTCGGCGAACCAACCTGTGCGGATCCAGTCAGCGCCCGCATGCTAGGTTATGTGAGAATGATACGTACCTTGGACATATAGGACTGCCACGTCTCTTGTAGACTGTTGTCCTCCGCCGCTATACCTCTCATAGCCCCCTCCGGTGTGTAATGCGGACCTTGTTGCTGATGCTGGAATGTTTGCTGATAGTGCATTCGGTGATCAGGATAAGTGCTCGTCGGTGGTCGACTGCCATTGGTGCCAACTTCGGGCCAATGATGAGCCGCTACCGAATGTGGTAAGGCTTGCTGAGCCTGTAAGACGGACTCAGGAGACGCGTGATGGTGCGACGATGTCATAGAGATAGGTTCGGGGCTTAGTGGCGATTGGTGCTGTCCATAATACTCAGGAGGAATAGTATACATTTCGTGTTGAGGTTGACCATGCTGTGCATAACTCTGTTGATACTCCTCGAACGACACTTGGTGAAGATCGGAGCGAGATTGAGAATGGCGGAGTGTGTGATGGGGTTGGTATGCGGCAGGATGAGCCTCAACTGGAGAGGGAGTGGGATACGACATCTGTGGATCCTGATAATGCTGGTACTCCTCATTGGGCTGCTGCTGTTGCTGATGACCTTGATGACGCTGCTCCTGGCCGTAAATTGGTGGCTGTGCGTGGGTCATTTGTTGAGTCTGGACGACAGGCCGTTGGACATGATGGAGTTGTTGTTGACTAGGCATCTGCTGTAGATGTTGTTGTGGCGGCGGGGCGTGTGTTTGTTGCTGTACAGGAACTCGCTGCTGAACAGGGTCCTGCCTCTGAGCGTGGACCTGTGGAGTGTGCTGTTGGTATTGGGGATGATATTGAAATCGGTTTTCTTGCGATTGCTCTGGATAGTGGGCCTGGTGTTGTGTTGTTTGGGGGCCCATGAGGATTTGGGTGAAACCCTCAGTGTCTCTCTTGTACGCATTCTGGATTTGCGCGTTGATGTGCAAGTCAAAGCCATTGAGCTCCTGGACCAAATTAGGATGAACACCAGAGAATGATGGGTTGGTTGTTGTGAATAATTGTGGAGGAGAGTCCGAAGCGGATCGCGAACTCGTTGAAGGAAGCGAGCGGGCACTACTGGAACGAGAAGACGACGCGGCCGCGTTTACTTTAGTATTCAGTGTATGCGTCTTCCCACTAAAAATCGACATCTCGTCGGCGTTCTCGTTAGCGTTGGATGGTCGAAAGATATCGTTGGGTATCCTCGGTGGGATTCCGCTGCTAGTTTCGTAATAGATCCTTTGAGCCTTCTCTTGAAGGCGTCGTATGATAGGCTTCAATGGCAAACAACCAATTAAATCGGGAAGAGGAGCACCTATGTTTTGCTTACCAGAAACTTGACAGCTCTACCCCCGTAAGTTGCAGCCTTTTCGAACAGGTCACAAGCTCCCTTGAGTTCCAGCAGAGCAGCGGGTGCGACCTTAGACTTTGAGCCATGGGTGACTACTGACGATATCATGACCTAGCGTGATGTGATGTTTAAATCAGCACCTGTTTGGAGTCAAATTGGAAACAACATGTTTACCGCAGAGGAAAAGGCATGTGTCCAGAGCACCCAGAATCGCGCAATCTGGGCTGGGAACAGGGTAAATTGGTGCCTGACGGAGGCCAACAGGTCGCAGGCGCTGCGATAACCTGCTAAAAAGGACGGTGCGTATTGACTCTTGATGGGGTCACCTGGATTGCTCGAAATGGCATGCGCAAAGAAACACCGGTGAATATAGAGTAAAGCTGTAACGAACGCAGAATAATCTTATTGAGTAAGATTCAGACATAGTAAGTCAAATTACGCACTCAGCTCTCTGTAGTTCGTCGGCATGAAGTGACTCATGGTCCGGCTCAATCCAGCACCTTCAGGCGGGGGACCTTGAGCATACTTTGGAAATTCCATGTCCCGAACTTTGCGGTCCAATTCCAGAATTATCGAATATTTCGGGGCCCGCGAAGTTAGTGTGCCTTGTACAACGGCCGAAACACACTCGGCGCCGAAGCGGGCTTTCCAGAAGGGGACTTCGGCAACACGATGACAATGAGCAATCCAATCAGAGGTTCGGGCGGGAGAAAGAACTACATACAGCTGGGTTGTACAGATCCGTCATCTGACATTGTTTGATCTGGGTCCGAAGGCAACTCGCAATCGACGAACGGCAATGAGAATGTAGCAAGACGGCCGGTGGCAAGACTCTATGGAAATATAAAGGTGTTAGAGCTGGGTATCTTGTAATATCGGAAATATGATCATCCTCATACCTGCCAGCAATCGGTGATGAACAATTCCCAGAAGAGGGCGCGTCGTTTCTGAACTTCCGCCGGGCTAAGCTTCCAGCGGGCGCAGTCACGGTCTAATGATAGTGGTAACATTCAGTTGAGCACTCCAAGGAAAAAAAGGAATGCTGGTCGATCACTCACGGAGTCCAATCTAAGTATACAGAATCAGAGGTGGCCAAAGACAAGACATGAGCGGACAGTAAGAGATGCCTGCTACACCAACACTCACACTCTGCGCTAATTTCGTCGCCATACCCATCAGTGCCCAAGTGCTCTCGATGCTGTTCTCTCCACTTCGCAGACCTTCGTATATAGCCATCAACGAAAGAGTTTGCACGGTAGCCACCGAGGGTGGCCTTTCCAATACTGGCTCTAACGATAGTGAGGCTTTCGTCAGATTATAATATTGCTCCGCCAACATGTTGTCAGGGGCTGCAGGCAGGTTCATGTCCGTAAGTGCACCAAAACAGAAAATAACAAACAAGAGGGCCAAATCATGGGCACCTCCTTTGACTGGTACACTCTGTGTATATGAAGTACCGCCTTCAGTGAGAGCAGTGCCTAAACTGGACGACGAGGGTCGTGCAGTAGATGGCCGAGATGCTTGTTGGTACCACTGTGGTAGTAACTCGTCATACAGCTGAATTCTGGTGACGGCGCCAAAGAACCACGGGGCTTGTTCAAGATATAAACCACATAAACGCGACCCCTCCTCCCAGGACGGTAGATAGTTGTTGAGAAGATAGTCCAAGTCGATGCCTGGATGAGTCGCTGGCAGGGGAAAGGCGTTGGACAGGTCTGTAACCGGCGTAGGAAGGACGCCATCGGCTTGCCAAGATGTGCCGTTCTGATTCGAGAGGCTAGGGCTCGAAGAACTGTCTGGAGGAGACGCAGCTTCACCCTAAGTTTACGGTAGAGATTTTAGCAATCAGTAGCGCCGCCTGGTGTTGGGCAAAAGACGTACCATCAAAAGGCTCTGGAAAGGATAAATGTTTCAGAAGATCTGGTCAAATAAGAATTTACATGCATGCTCACCTCTGAACCTGCTGAACGGCCGTAGAATGTGGCTGCTCCGTCATCGCGTATGGCCAATGTGCCAAATGCATCTATATACTGCGAATCTTCGCCGTCGCCGTCTTCTTGTGCTCCGTCAGCATCGTCGTCATTGACTGCAGCATGCAGCTCTATACTGGATTTGATTTTGAGCAAGTCGCGTTGCAGAAGGGGATGTGGGTCAACAGTCAGAGTAGATTGGAGTATAGCGAGTGCGTCTTCCAGTTGACGTATGCGGTCGCTCATGCGGCCAATTTTCTGGTGCAATTTCTCAGTATCGGCGAGAACGAAGCTACGAACAAGGTCAGACATTTCACAAAGGTGTTTGGAAAGATACGCGCAACATACCGAGTACCCTGTCCAGTGATAAGACTTCCATTGGGACAGATCTCAGAGCAACCCCTCCGCTTGCAGCTATACAGAACGGACCGTTGGTGCTTGGTGGTAACAATGGCTTTAGAGAGGATGATGATAGTACCTCGAGCATGGAACAGTCTTGTCGCACTTCAATTTGAGACTAAGAGTTCAAACAGACATTGAGTGCTCGGACAACAAGACGTGCGATTCAGCGCACCGTCGACATTCAGCGCAAGACAGAGCACCTACGGAGGTCATGAACATTCGATCCCGATGACATATAGTGATCGAGACATACCTCGAGCACGTTTGGACTCTTTGTCCTGAGCCCGCTGGGCAACAGGGTCCTTACGCGTTGCCTGGGGCATATTCAAGAAAGAGAGGTGGAAGGAAGGAAGGTAAGTATGAAGTGCGGGTGAAACCTTCTCTGCAATCTCTGATTCTCTGTTCAGGCCATGGGTAAGTCCCAGATTCGGACCAAATTGTTGGCAACCCTTCCCACATTTTCAGGTACATCTTTCCAAAAAAGGATCATTCTCATTCATTCTCCATTCATCCGAATATATCCGCTCGATTTTCTCAACGATCGGACCAAATGTGTCGATCGAGGGGACGGAAGCAGTTAGGGCCTGAGCTTGAGTTTGAACTCCTTCGTTCCCATCCATCTCTATGACCGCTACCAATAAGTGCTTCCTGATCTGGTCCAACTAGTAAACGGAGTAATCTACTTTGGCCACAGGTTCGCTATAGCCAAAGATTACAAGGATTTCACATCCAGCGACACCGAATTCCGACGGCGACTTGGAACTTGAAAATGTTTCGTGGAAACTTTATGATGACACAAACTGCCCTCTGGAGAAACGGGAGCGGCATGAAGTAAATATGGAAAAGTGAGTAAACGCTTCGACTATATCGCTAGAACTCCGCCCTCAACGTAGTCAGAAGCCTTACGGATGGACGTTAACGGGCCGTGCTCTCGCATGCAAAAACAGGTCCTCTAAACCTCTTTCAGCGCAGAAGTCAGGGACTATGCATAAGCCAGACTTGCGATCAGTGGAAGCTTGTGATGACTTACATCGTCTACGTGAAGTGAAGGACGCCGCGAGGGCAGCGCAAGGTGTCGTCGACTCGACCACCCAACCAATCGTCCTGTCGGATTCCATCAGACTGTTTAACGCTCAACATTCAAACTTCACCGTGGGTGGACGATGTGTGTCCATTATGTATGGCGGCGGTCACCTCGGCAGGACCAAGGAAGCTTCGCCGAGAGTGATCCTTCGCTATGGGTCCTTGTTTCGTGTGGGGTAATCTTACTCAAGTGAATGGCGATAGGGTGCCGAATCTTCCGTCGGAAGTCACAATTCTCGAAGGTGGGCGGCAGTCATCGAATCTCCTTGAATAAGTGCGAGTTCCAGATCTGAATACTTCATCAATAATGATAGAAGCACATACTTTCAAAGCCTCAAGTGGGTCAATTAGTTCATATTGCTTGCTAACTCAAAGTATGTAGACTGCTTCAAAAGCAATACAATACCACACCACTTCGTATTCAGAACAGGCTGCGAGAGGCCATAACGATGTATTAGTCGCAATATAGTAAGGTGGATGTGCGTTGGTAGCGTCATCATATCCAGAATCTGCCCATCGGACACACTTAGATCGTCGCATGTGAGATCATCATTCGAATGCCAACCTGCAACGTAAATGGAAATCCGACAAAGAAAGAATACGCATGAGCTTCCCATGAACGTGTCTTGGATCCTCCTTTCCATCCGCACTGGTCATCTAATCACTCAATCACTCTTGACCCTCTCGTAGCCCGCAGAGCCAGAGCCACCGCCCCAACCAAACCAACTTCCTCTCTTCTGAGAGACAGGTCTGGCATCATAAGAGTGACCGACATCTTCGCTACCACCTACATCATAACCCTCGACATCGCTGGGAACATCGATTTCTTCAAACCTTCCAGTGACAGACGTCGTTCGGTCTCGGAGGCGAAACTCGGAATCCATTGACCCTGCAGAACGACTGGTCGGTGAGGACGAGGATGGCATAGGGACGGGCATCGGTCTCGACGAAGTCGCTTCAAGGGATTCAGACTCGAGAGCAGCCAGCTCCGCTTCAAGCTGCCGACGCCGATCTATGATCGACTGAGTTTCTCTCAGCCCTGGGCGAGACTGCGGTGTCTCTCGGGATGCGCCAGTGTCAGGCTGTCTGAGCATGGCGTTTCCTGAAGCAATGATAGCTGGGCCGTACGATCTCCAGAAGGAGAACGCCAGTTGGGCGGGCCCCGACACAGGATTGCCCAGCGAAGGTGGAGGAACTGCCGCCGGCATGTTTGTTGTCGCAGAGTCTGGGGATGACTGTTGCTGACCGACAGAATTGGAAACGTGTTCCCATAAAGCGCGAACACGTTCCTGGACGAAGACGTACACCCGAGCTTTCAATGAAGCGAGGGCAGCGTCGATTTGCGATTCGTGAAGCTCGAAGAACGGCTGCAGATGATTGAGATAGATGTATGAGGAACCTCGAGTCTGGGGAAGAGAAAGATAAAGGAGGAAGAGGGTCTTGATCAGATAGTAAAAAGGAATCCTTGGAAAGAAGAGTAAGCAAGTACACGGCGTGCACGGAGGCTGCATCAAGACATACCATGAGATTAGCCACTCTGCGACATACTCAACGCTGATCAGACACCCCAGAACAGACCAGTACATGAGCCATCGCTCAATATCAGCCTCGGAAGCAGGACGCTGGCTCAATGTCTTGTAAGAAGCGTATCCCGGATAGAGGAACGCTGTGAGGGAGCTGAAACGGCAACGGAGCATAAGGACGTGTTACGAAATACGACCAAAGGACCTACCCAACAATCCGTGAGGTGAGATAAAATATCATTTCTATTCAGAGTCGCCACTAAAGCGTCAAGCAAGCAGGAAAGTGTAAAGAGACAGCCAGTAGTAGTAGTAGAGGTCCGGCGCCGCAGCCTCGCGGCCAGAGGCAAGGACGTTACGTAATATACTCGATCACATGGACTTGAACTTGAAGAGGAAACTGATCCAGGTTGATAGGCTACGGCCACTCTCTCTTTCACTCTTCAATCCCAATCTACAATGCCTCGTCGTCGTCGTGTCCGCCTAGGTGCTCCAAAAATCAAGAAGAAGCCAGAAAAATGGTCCGGAGGTGACCCAGATGCGCCGACAGAAAAGGAATGGAACTTGATGGAGACCTTCAACATAGTTCTCGGTGAGTACGTTCTTTACTATTCGTTCCGAGCACACAGTCTTATTCGTCATCAGTCCCGGATGATGAACAGGTGGAGCACTCCTTCACAATCGGCGACAAGTGAGCATTCATAGATCTCTTCCACAAATTGAATTTCGTTTATGGCGACCTTCCGAAGTGTACTTGTTATGCCTCCTACTCCTGTAGAAGAGCTCAACGATTTTTGGGTGGCAAATATAAGAGACATTCGGTGTAAAAGTGCCAAAACTCCTGACGTCAATTATCCTCATTTGTAGTAGACCTGTGTCCCGCTCACGCTACTTTGAAATCAACAGGTTTGGGTTCGTGTTCAATGGTACTATTCCCCGAAGGATGTTGCCAGTGTGGTGAAGTCTTTGTGAGTTGAACATCTTTAGATTGATATAGCCCCGACTTCCTTCATAGTTCTATATATACTCGGATCAGCGAGGAAAGTTCGCGTTCATTACCAAAAGAACACAAAAACTCTCCTTCTTCTCCGGCGTCTTTTTTCGACTGGCGAGGCTTCTGACATATCATTTTCAGTGATGCCAACGCTTGCGGAAACCTCGAGCGCATACTTTCAGATCATTTTGACCTCGTCCACTCGACGACGCTCGATGGTACGTTGAACGCTTTCTATCTATATATCATCACCTACAAAAGAGTATGAATAGGTATCGCGCCAATCCAGCGGTATGTCGAGGAAGATGTTGAGCAGAAGGACATCGGTGAAGAGGAGTTTTACTGCCGATATGATTTCGAAAGAGAGGCAAGGAACGTGACGGTAAACATCAATTTTCCTTCTCGTCCATTTCAGAAATACCGACCCTGTTTCCTTAGCCAAAGCCTGGTACTTACACTTGCATCTGTGGGGAACCATACAATCCGGACGACGAATCAACCGTCATGCACTTCTGTCCTAGACCGAAGTGTCAGAAAGCCTATCACCGGAATTGCCTGGTCAAAGGAAAACATGTCGACCCTGTCTCGTCTTCGCGTCCAACCCGACTACTTCTATCTTCTCCCGATACCGACGAAGATTATTCGGTGCCCAACCGCTCAGTCCGGCAAGCCACTACTAGGAAATCTCGCCGGCAACAGAAAGACGTGGAACAGGCACCGCTGAGCGACATGCTATCCGAACTTCCCGAAAAGCTCGTGGCTGCTGCTCAACAGCCTATCATCAAGGGTGCTAAATTCAAAGCAGGAGGTGTTGTTGGCAATGTGAATGCGGTCATTCAAGCTCGGAGAATGGTCTATAAAGCTTTGGAAGGGAAGGGTGTGCCTGACGATTGGGAGAATCTGATCGACATGGAGAAAGCTACCGCTGGCCTCGGTGCGAGGAAAGCGCCTGCGTTGGTATGCCCCGAGTGTCAAGGGGCGATTTAGGATTATATTTCATTTTTTGGTGAGATGGTGCCTTCCTTGCGTAGAGCATCTGCCATTGTACACAATGTAAATTATTACCGTGAGTCCTTTCTTCACCATCATTTCTTCTGCTTCTCATTGGCCCTTTCGGTTCAGTTCTTACTTGTTATACCATCAGTTCGTGTATTGTATGTCCTACTGCTTCAGTTTAAGGCCTTGCTGTGTCTTCCAGTCACTGTCAGACCACAACCATCTGCAGTATGGACCGCTACACGTTTCTGTAATTGTAGCGGTCCATACTGCAAATCAGGACGTCAACACCCTGGCGTCGACCCTGCACCACCCTCGACTATCGTCCTCCGATGTTTGTCTCCATCTCAAGCCAGCAGTCACTGACGAAAACCGGCAAACTACCCAGGTCTTGTTACCATTGCTCTCCTCTTTGCACGGGGCATGTTTCACGAACGCAGACTTGAACTTAAGCGCTGAGCCTCCGAACTTCACAAAGACTTTCTTGGCATATGCCAGCTGGTACTCGATTATTTGGTTCATTTTTTGCTCTCGAATTTGAGGCCACTGGCGTCTTGACTCGGGATGAAGCAGATGGTTGTCTGTACAAAGTATATACACAGCAGAGCACCCATCTAGTCGAAATACAGTGTGTACAACCAAGCGTGGCTTGAACCAGATCTCCGACCAGGCCAATAAACGAGAATGAATAAGTTACGGGCAGAACGTGATGGTATAATCTGCTTTCTTTCCGGAATCGCAGGTCCAGAGGGCAGTGTTACTGGACTCGTCGTATGCGTAGACGTAGCTGTTGCGACAGTTGTCCTCTAAGTGTTACGGGTGAGCATCCTTGACAAGTACTGAGCAGACTCGGAGAAAGAAATCGCTTACTGAAGTAGCTGTAAAACTGAACGCCTAAGAGAGGGGTCAGAGATTATGAGCTTTCCGGTAACGCCTACGTGAAATTAAAAACGTACCGGATGGGGGGCACGTCTCAGGCTTGTTGTGGGATCCCGAGCAACAGTTAGCGGAGTCCTCTGTTGAACACAAACATCAGTACTAACGAATCGGTGAGGCACACCGAAGTTCAACATACGGGGGTTGCCGTCTAAGTTGGCTTGCTGTGAAAGTTGCTGTTATAAGGAAAAGGAAGTGGATTCTTGACCACGGGAAGAACGTACACATGCCGATCTACATCCAACAGGGAATCCATTGGAATCAAATGGCCCCTTTAGTGGGTCTGGACCTACAAGATACATATATATTAGCGCCGTATTGCGAAAAGTTCAATCTGCGTACAGTTCGGGCCCAAGTCTACTGGGCAGTCAGGTACCGGACAACCAACGTTGTTAGTGATCCTGTAGATTTTTAATTAGTATGTACTCAAAAACACTGTGACCTTAGAGAGAAGCAGCCTGCAGCTGAGAACGAACCTCATGGGCAGATTGTAGCCATCCACCAGAGAGACTGCCATACCCGGTTATGTTTTGGTGTTCTTCCATGCAGTTCGGGACACATACCATCGTAGAAATCCTGATTGCCATCTCCTTCAAAGGTAAACTCAGCAACGGTAGCGGGTGGTACTCCCTGCATAGCAAATCTGGTCAATAATGTACTATAAGCATGATGCAGTGGTACTCACGGTACCGCGGTTAACGTCGCAGAGCAACCCCCCAACACATCCACCGTCGAGACAGGAATTCTCGTTATTGCTCGCAGAGAAGTCACAGTTTCGTCGACCCTGCGGCATCACAGTTTTGAGTCAGAAAAAAACGTCAGGACACGGAACAAATCCCACCCAGATTCTTCCTGCTTTCCAGTTATCGGGAACGGTGAAGGAAACAGCGGTGAACGCCGCCGCCTCCCATCTGGACGACCAGCAGATCAACACATGGAGGAAATGCATCAAGAACTTCGCCTCACCCAGTCGGAAAGCTAGGAACATTCTTGGCGACATTCAAGTCGGTAAAATGCTACAGGTAGAGATGAGTACAGTCATCGACGCTTGTGAACACAAGGTCATTTACGGCGGGCCTGTTTGTGGATGTCAGCTCAGTCGCAAATGTCGACTTGTGAATGGACTTGAACGTACCAGATAGTGAATGGACACCCATTGTAGACCTATTAAATTCCGTTAATGAAGAGAAATGGTAGCTAAGCATCTATGGGACTGACCGTCATCGTGCGGGCTACGGCCGACGGAACAAAGACTAGAAGAGCGAGAGAGCATGCGGAGAAAAGCATGGTTCTGAATAGCGATGGGGAGAGGGCTGGATCAACTGTGTATGTCTGTACGCCTTTTATCCTTGTACCGGGAAGAAACCCTGCTCCATTGTGATAATAGAGAAATTTCCAAGGAGGTACGAAGCAAGTTCGAGAATGATGGGACCACAGGGGGTTTTGTCCGGTGGTCTCGTGCCTAGACATCGAACATCGATAATGTACCATAAAAGGAGTTTTCGTGCCCCCTCCTGGTTGCTTCATGACGTCGTTTCGTGAACAGCGCATTTAACAAATGCTAATGACCTTGGTGAGACTTGTGCTTTCGGAGCATTTTGACGATCCCCCCGAGGCTCGTAATGATTCATGCTAGCAACGAGATCAAAGTAACCTTCTTTGAAGTTCTTGACCATGATATAGAAGTTCATAAACCGACAGATCACTTGAATAGTATATGGTCGACAACTTCTGGCCTGCCAACGGCCTCCGCCATCTCATGTTGACAGCGAAATTTGATTTTGGAAGTTACGAGCCCGCATGGTTAGCAGCGCTCAGTACGTCATTGATTTGCAGGAGTACATAGTGGGTGTTTCGGTCGGGCGGGCTGCTGCTGAAGCTACAGTCAGGAGTTTCACTGACAATATGCAGAATATCAAGTGATAGTGGATTGCTTGAATGTTTCATAGATGGTCCGTGATGCATGCGCGATGACTCGGACGCGGACGGCGACGTTAACGTATGCCCTAGATTGCCTGTTTCTTGCCAGTGCTGTTGCAATCTGCTAGCATTCTTCGTCAGGGAAAGCAGCAAGATAGCTAGTCAGTGGTTCCAGTGGCAGCGCACGGCAGTATATTGAGGGATACCGCGCTGAGTCCAGCTGCAGCGGCGCAGCCAAGCCAGATTCAGGCAGCGCCTTCAGCACCGGGAGGTAGTTGGAAACATAGCCCGCTACTCGCAAGTTACTCGTCGAGTCAATCAATCGAGCGGCGAGAAGAGCCGGTCCCAAGTTTCAACATCATAGTAGATCATAGTGCGTGCATTTTTATGACATTTGAATGAGTCTTAATAAACCTCTATAAGCTGCAAATAAGCTGATGGAGGAGCAAAATGGACGAATACCTAGCTGGGTGCAATATAACGTTGCACAGGGCCCAAAAGCGGCGTAAAGATAGCGAGGTTGTTCCGAGTCGGTTACTTACATCGATATCACACGAGCCGGTGACGGCAAGCAATGCGAAGCAAGCTGCAAGTCATACCAAGGACTTTCAAAAAGACAGCACCTACTACAGTGCCACCACCGCGCCATCGTTACGCTTGATGAGGATGAAGAAGGACCGAATTTGGGTGAATTTGAATTCCAGACGTTCGAAAAGCGGAGGAGAGCCGACGCATATTTGCCATGTTGTTCCAAAGAGCAAGTGCCCAGGAAGCAGCCAGGAAGAGGGAGCGTTCAAGTTGTTTGTTGTTTGGTTGCGGGCACATCGCGACGGCATCCTCCGACTTGGTGACGGTCTGTATCTGGCAGTGGTAGACTCGTTACCAGACCCGTTCAATGAAACGGATGGTCGCGAGCCTATGTATCTGGCTCCTTGGGATTCGATGTACGTGCTGATTACGGTCAAAGGTTGCTGGGGAGGCAAAGATGGTG